>CAWUFW010018764.1:0-210170 GCA_963921515.1 Calotriton arnoldi | reverse complement strand
CCATAGGTTTCAAACACGTTATAGTTAGAAATTAGCATTTAAAAAACCTTTGAAATTCACTGAAAAAACCATAGGTTTCAGACACGTTATAGTTAGAAATTAGCATTTAAAAAACCTTTGAAATTCACTGAAAAAACCATAGGTTTTAGGGACAGTTATAGTTAGTTGGACATTTCACTCGTACAAAACCCGTGAAATTCCCCTGTTATAGTTAGTTCAGCTAACTATAACTCGCGCCCCATAATGCACTGCTGATGACGTCACATATTACATCACTCATGACATGGTCAGTGACATCACTGATGACATCACTGATGACATCTCAAATGACATCACTGATGACATCATCCACGTGATAATCTGATGCACCTCCTCACACCCTAATATAACCTTTGATACACCCAATCTAAATTACAAACTGCCATTCGGAAAACCATAGACACTCCAACACCAATAACTACATACCCACTCACTGATTCTTAGGTCTACACACACACATCCACTCACTCACCCGTACAGTCACTCATACTTATGGTCACTCAGTACAGGACTATCATATGCACTCTTACTCCTATATAGACACTCAAACACCGCCACTCATCCATAGAGGTACTCACACACCTAGTCAGTCATGCAAATAATTAAACACACTGCCATTTACTCACCTATACAGTTATACACACACCAGCTCACTTAATCATACAAATACTACCACATTGTTACGCTCTTATACAATCACTGATACAAGCACACACTCATCCATACAGCCACTATCACAATCACTCACTCTCGCTTATAGCTATTTATATACTCCAACACACATATATACTGCCTTTCACATATGTAGTTACTCACACATGTACCACTGGGACATACATTCACTCACTAACACACTCTTACACACACTTACCCACCCATACAGTCTATCACAGATGCACTCTTGAAACCATCCACCCAGTGAATCACCCACTCACACATCTATGCACAGAGTCGCACACACCCCTCCCACACAAACACTCAGGCACCCATACAGATACTCAGACAACCATTCAATAACTCATATAGACACTCATGTAGCTATTCACAAACACATGCAGCCACTTACACAGCAACAGACAAACGGATACAGACATTCACCCAGTTTAGTCACTAACCCATGCATTCAGTAAGATACGTTAAATCACTCACTTATAGAGTCACTCACGCACTTACTAAATCATCCATACAGACACTTACACACCCACTCATTCTTCAATACGTCTTTTCCTATATATATTAAAAATATTTAAACTTTACAGAAACACACAGTCACTGGATGATGTCATCAGTGATGTCATTTGAGATGTCATCAGTGATGTCATCAGTGATGTCACTGACCATGTCATGAGTGATGTAATATGTGACGTCATCAGCAGTGCATTGCGGGCGCGCAGTTATAGTTAGCTGAACTAACTATAACAGGGGAATTTCACGGGTTTTGTATGAGTGAAATGTCCAACTAACTATAACTGTCCCTAAAACCTATGGTTTTTTCAGTGAATTTCAAAGGTTTTTAAATGCTAATTTCTAACTATAACGTGTCTGAAACCTATGGTTTTTTCAGTGAATTTCAAAGGTTTTTAAATGCTAATTTCTAACTATAACGTGTCTGAAACCTATGGTTTTTTCAGTGAATAGATATATATATTTCTTTTTTTTTCACTGAAATAACCAAAGGTTACATGGATGTTATAGTTAGGAAATGGA
The DNA here is from genome assembly GCA_963921515.1 of Calotriton arnoldi. Lineage (NCBI taxonomy): Eukaryota > Metazoa > Chordata > Amphibia > Caudata > Salamandridae > Calotriton > Calotriton arnoldi. Next base: position 208,424 of record CAWUFW010018764.1, on the reverse strand, counting down.
ATTTTAAAAAAACTTAGACATTCACTGAAAAAACTAAGGTTAGAGGGACATCTATAGTTAGGCTCAGGTTTCAGTCATACAAGAGCAGTGAACTTTAGCAGTTCTAGTTAGTGAGCTAACTAAAACTCATGCCGCCACAATGCACTACTTATGACCTCACATATTACATCACTCATGACCTGGTCAGTGACATCACTGATGACATCACTGATGGCATCTTAAATGACATCGCTGATGACATCACTGATGACATATCCAGTGACTATGAGTGTTTTCAAAAAGTGTTAAATATATATACCAAGGTGTGTTGGTGAATCAGGAGGTGTATAGTGCCTGTTTGGATGATTCATTGGGTACGTGACTGACTGTTTAAGTGAGTGATTAGGTGTCTCAGTGAACATATGGGTGAGTGACTGGCTGTGTGAATGTCTGTATCAGTCTGTCAGTTGGTGTCTAAGTGGCTGTATGGGTGTGTGAGGGTGTGTGTGATTTTCTGTATGGGTGAGTGATTGGTTGTATGAGTACCTCTATGGGTATCTGAGTGTCTGTGTGGGTGGGTGAGGGTGTATGTGGCTGCCTGTATGGATGAGTGAATGGGTGAGTCAGTGTCTGTATGGGTTAGTGAGTGCATGTGAGGAGCTGTTTCATTGAGTGAGTGCATGCGTCAGTGGTATATGCATGAGTAACTGGGCATGTGAAAGGCAGTATAGGTGAATGATGGGGTATGTGATTGACTGTATGGGTGAGTGAGTGAATGTAAGAGTGGCTGTATGGATGAGTGTATGCTTGTGTCAGTGTCTGTATATGTGAGTGAGTACATGTTAGTATCTGTATGAGTGAGTGAGTGTGTGTGTAACTGTATAGGTGAGTAAGTGGCTGTGTGATCACATGGGTGAGTGAGTGGGTGACTGACTCAGTGTGTGAGTGGCTGTATGGGTGTATGAGTAGATATGGCAGTGGCTGTATTAATGAGTTAATGGGTATATGAGTGGCTGTATGGGTGAGTGAGTGGATGTCTGTGTTGAGATATGAATCAGTGAGTGACTGTGTAAGTATAGGTATGGGTGTGTGAATGGGTTTGAGAATGGTAGTGTGGAAGTTGGAGTGGGTGTATGAAAGATTATATGGGGTGTGAGTAGGTGCATCAGAGATTATGTGCATGATGTCATCAGTGATGTCATCAGTGATGTCATTTGAGATGTCATCAGTGATGTCACTGACCATGTCATGAGTGATGCAATATGTGAGGTCATAAGCAGTGCATTGCAGGGGTGTGAGTTATAGTTAGCTCACTAACTATAACGGCTGAATTTCACTGCTTTTGCATGTGGGAAACCTGAGCCTAACTATAACGTCCCTGTAAACTTTGTTTTTTTCAGTGAATTTCAAAGGTTTTTTAAATGTTAATTCCTATCTATAATGTCCCTGTAACCTTTAGTTTTTCAGTGAATTTCTATAGTTTTTTAAGTAGTAGTCGCGTTTGCAGAGTGGTGGAGAAAGGGTTCTGGGCCTCCGGCCAGCTCTCAGGAATCCCACTGTGTAGAACTTACAGGAGATACCAGGAGGGCTTCTTGGCCCCCAAAGTCCCTCAGGAGTAAAGTGGACTTCATGCCCTAACCAGTAGTGTACCACGAGCAGTTTTTTCAGAGTGGTGGAGAAAGGGGACGTGGCCTTCGAAGACCTCTTAGCAATCCCACTGTGTGGGCCTTACTGGAGATAACAGGAGGGGCAGTTGGCCCCCAAGGACGTCCTTGGGGGCCAACTACCCCTTCTGTTACCTCCAATAAGTCCCACCCAGTGGGATTGCTGAGACCTGTTGGAGGCCATGCCTCCTTTTCCACCACTCTGCAAAAGTGCCTCCTGGCGCACTACTAGCAGGGGGATGAAGTCCCCTTGGCTATTGAGGGTCCTTGGGAGTCAACTACCCCTCCTGTTCCCACCAGCAAGTCCCACACAGTGGGTTTGCTGAGAGGTTTTCGGTGGCCACGCCCACTTCTCTACTACTCTGCCAACATGCCTCCTGGTGCCCTACTAATTGGTGGTTGAAGTCCCGTTGGCTCTTGAGGGTCCTTGGGGGCCAACTAGCCCTTCCGTTACCTCCAGTAAGACTGACACAGCTGGATTGCTGAGAGGTGGTCAGGGTTCACCACTCTGCAATGTCCCTCCTGGCGCACTCCTGATTGGGGGAAGAAGTCTACTTTAGTCCTGAGGCCCTCAGGAGGCAAGGGGATCTCATCCCCCCACCAGCAGTGCGCTGAGAGGCACGTTTGCAGAGTGGTGGAGAAAGGTGCGTGGCCTCCGACCATCTCTCAGCAATCTCACTGTGTGGGGCTTACTGGAGGTAACAGGAGGCCTTGTTGCCCCCCCAAGGACCCTCAGCAGCGAAGGGGACTTCATCCCCCAAGCAGCAGCGCGGTCAAAGGCACGTTTGTAGAGTCGTGGAGAAAGGGGGTGGGGCCTCCGATGAGTTGACTGCTTTTAAAAAAAAAAAATCTTTCTATTTTTTAGGAAGGGGGGCCTCGTGGCCTGTTCCTTTGGCCATTTCGGCTCCAGGGACCCCATACCCCGGGGCCCAGCCTTTTCTTTTAATTTAAAGTGAGGGGGGCCGAGTGGTCCCCCTCCCGAGCCATTTTTATTTAAATACATGGGAGGAGGGCCCGACCTGTGGTGTGGGTGCCCTAGTCCCAACCCTGGGCACCCACTTCCAATGGTGGGGACCGCAGGGGTAGCCTGAAGGCCCCCATGGTCCCTGCCTACTCCCCGCCTCCTGCGGGAGCCGGCATTGCTTTGGTAACCAGGGAGCTGCACCCTGGGTCCGAAAGCAAAGTGTCTGTTTCCATGCTCGCTTCATAGCGGGTAGGAAAACAGACACTTGGTCTGCTTTCAGCAAGCGAGATCATTTTGTGCTCTCACTTGCTGAGAGCAGAACACTTGTTTGCTATGGCTTGGCAGAAGGTGAGCCCGGTGATGGGGGCCACATGGCCCCCCTCCCCATAGTATATTGGCGGGCCCTGTGGGATGGTGTCCCCGGGCCGAAATTGGCCTGAGGAGGGGGACCACATGGTCTCCCTCCCTATAGTCCAAATAATCCAAGTGTGTTTTCTCTGCAGTTCCACCTTGTGCAGTTATATGGTGAAGACCCTTGAGGAACAATCAAATTGGCAAAGTTACAGACATAAATATTCACTGAAGACATATCCTCTGTGTCCTTTATGCAGTTGTAGTTTGGGAGATGCACTATACATTTACCCAATGAGGTAGCACTTACAAATTAGCCAGTAGAAAGTACTCCAGTTGGGTAGAGGTGTTGCACAGAATGGTGGCGTCTTGAATAAATATGCAGGGCAGGATTAATTCTGTCACAATGTTTACTTAACAGAAATGAAACCTGAACGGGAAACATATATATATATTCACTGAAAAAACCATAGGTTTTAGGGACAGTTATAGTTAGTTGGACATTTCACTCGTACAAAACCATAGAAATTCCCCCGTTATAGTTAGTTCAGCTAACTATAACTCGCGCCCCCGCAATGCACTGCTGATGACGTCACATATTACATCACTCATGACATGGTCAGTGACATCACTGATGACATCACTGATGACATCATCCAGTGACTGTGTGTTTCTGTAAAGTTTAAATATGTTTAATATATATAGGGAAAGGCGTATTGAAGAATGAGAGGGTGTATAAGTGTCTGAATGGATGATTTAGTACGTGAGTGACTGACTCTACAAGTGAGTGATTAAATGTATCTTACTGAATGCATGGGTTAGTGACTAAACTGTGTGAATGTCTGTATCCGTCTGTCTGTTGGTTTGTAAGCGGCTGCATGGCTTTCTGAATAGCTACATGAGTGTCTACATGGGTTATTGATTGATTGTCTGAGTATCTGTATGGGTGCCTGAGTGTTTGTGTGGATGGGGTGTGTGTGACTCTGTGCATAGATGTGTGAGTTGGTGATTCACTGGGTGCATGGTTTCAAGAGTGCATCTGTGATGGACTGTATGGGTGGGTGAGTGTGTGTATGGGTGTGTTAGTGATTGAATGTATATCTCAGTGGTACATGTGTGAGTAACTACATATGTGAAAGGCAGTATATATGTGTGTTGGAGTATATAAATGGCTATAAGTGAGAGTGTGTGATTGTGAGAGTGGCTGTATGGATGAGTGTGTACTTGTATCAGTGATTGTATAAGAGCATAAGAATGTGCTAGTATTTGTATGAGTAAGTGAGCTGGTGTGTGTATAACTGTATAGGTGAGTAAATGGGTGTGTGATTAAGTTTTTTGCATGACTGACTAGGTGTGTGAGTACCTCTATGGATGAGTGGCGGTGTGTGAGTGTTATATAGGTGTATGAGTGCATATGATAGTCCTGTACTGAGTGACTAAGTAAGAGTGACTGTACGGGTGAGTGAGTGGATGTGTGTGTGTAGACCTAAGAATTAGTGAGTGGGTATGTAGTTTTTGGTGTTGGAGTGTCTATGGTTTTGAGAATGGCAGTCTGTAATTTAGAGTGGGTGTATCAAAAGTTATATTAGGGTGTGATAAGATGCATGAAATTATCACATGGATGATGTCATCAGTGATGTCATTTGAGATGTCATCAGTGATGTCATCAGTGATGTCACTGACCATGTCATGAGTGATGCAATATGTGACGTCATCAGCAGTGCATTGCGGGCGCGAGTTATAGTTAGCTGAACTAACTATAACGGGGGAATTTCTATGGTTTTGTACGAGTGAACTGTCCAACTAACTATAACTGTCCCTAAAACCTATGGTTTTTTCAGTGAATTTCAAAGGTTTTTAAATGCTAATTTCTAACTATAACGTGTCTGAAACCTATGGTTTTTTCAGTGAATTTCAAAGGTTTTTTAAATGCTAATTTCTAACTATAACGTGCCTGAAACCTATGATTTTTAAGTGAATTTCAAAGGTTTTTTAAATGCTAGTTTCTAACTATGCCTACAGAGGTAGGACATGTGAAGAAAGAAGAAAAAACGCACAGAAAGAAGCAAAAGATGTGCAGAAAGAACCAACAGAGGAGCAGAAAGAGGCCTTGTTGCAAAATCATCCTGTGCCCACAACTTTTCAAGACGGGTACTGGTGGTAACTGACTCTGACTAACCAGAGCCAGTGCTATGCTAAAAGACACTTAGAATACAGTGAAAACACCTACATACACTAGGGAACACTATGCATTGGGGTACCCCTGTGATTAGCATGACCTCCTCTGCAAGTCCCTAGTACATAATAGGGCAGGGGGATTAAAACTACCTCTTAAAAGCGCTACAGGGCGCGTTTGCACAGTGGTGAAGGGAGGGGGCCTGAGGTGACATGTGTGCAAACGCACCCCGTGGCACATTTTAAGTTGCGGGATTAAGTCCCCTTGAATTCTGAGGGTCCCTGGGGCCCAATTAGCCCCCAGGTACCTACAGTTAGGACCACAGAGCTGAGTTGCAGAGAGGCGTTCTGAGGCCACGCACCTTTTTCACCTCTCTGCAACGCAACTCTGTTGTGCTTACTGAAGGTACCTGGTGGGCTAGTTGGCCCCCAGGGTCCCTCAGGATTCAAAGGGAATTAATTCCCCAACTTAAAACGCACCACAGGGCGTGTTTGCGCACATGTCACCTGAGGCCCCGCCCCTCCCTTCACCACTGTGCAAACGCGCCCGTGGTGCGTTTTAAGTTGGGGGATTAGGTCACCTTGAATCCTGAGGGTCCCTGGGGCCCAACTAGCCCACTAGGTACTTCCAGTAAGCACCACAGGCCTGCGTTGCAACGCCTGTAACAAATTGTGCAGTTGTGTTTAGGTAGTGAAGAGGGTCGTGCTGGGGGTAGTGTTTTAGGGATTAGGGTAGTGCAGTGGTGTTTGTGTAGTGTAGGGGTCATGCTGGGGGTAGATTTAGGGTTTAGGGTAGTGCAGTGGTGTTTGGGTAGTGTAGGGAGTCATGCTGGGGGAGTGTTTTAGGGTTTAGGGTAGTGCAGTGGTGTTTGGGTAGTGTAGGGGGTCGTGCTGGGGGTAGTGTTTTAGGGTTTAGGGTAGTGCAGTGGTGTTTGGGTAGTGTAGGGGGTCGTGCTGGGGGTAGTGATTTAGGGTAGTGCAGTGGTGTTTGGGTAGTGTAGGGGGTACTGCTGGGGGTAGTGTTTTAGGGTTTAGGTTAGTGCAGTGGTGTTTGGGTAGTGTAGGGGTACTGCTGGGGGTAGTGTTTTAGGGTTTAGGGTAGTGCAATGGTGTTTGTGTAGTGTAGGGGGTAGTGTTTTAGGGTTTAGGGTAGTGCAGTGGTGTTTGTGTAGTGTAGGAGGTCGTGTTTTAGGGTTTAGGGTAGTGCAGTGGTCTTTGGGTAGTGTAGGGAGTCGTGCGGGGGTAGTGTTTTAGGGTTTAGGGTAGTGTAGGGGTCATGCTGGGGGTAGTGTTTTAGGGATTAGGGTATTGCATTGGTGTTTGGGTAGTGTAGGGGTCATGCAGGGGTAGTGTTTTAGGGTTTAGGGCAGTGCAGTGGTGTTTAGGTAGTGTAGGGGGTCGTGCTGGGGGAGTGTTTTAGGGTTTAGGGCAGTGCAGTGGTGTTCGGGTAGTGTAGGGGGTCGTGCTGGGGGAGTGTTTTAGGATTTAGGGCAGTGCAGTGGTGTTCGGGTAGTGTAGGGGTCGTGCTGGGGGAGTGTTTGAGGGTTTAGGGCAGTGCAGTCGTGTTCGGGTAGTGTAGGGGGTTGTGCTGGGGGTAGTATTTTAGGGTTTAGGGTAGTGCAGTGGTGTTCGGGTAGTGTAGGGGGTCGTGCTGGGGGTAGTGTTCTAGGGTTTAGGGCAGTGCAGTGGTGTTTGGGCAGTGTAGGGGGTAATGCTGGGGGTGGTGTTTTAGGGTTTAGGGCAGTGCAGTGGTGTTTGGGCAGTGTAGTGGGTCGTGCTGGGGGTGGTGTTTCAGGGTTTAGGGCAGTGCAGTGGTGTTCGGGCAGTGTAGGGGGTGGTGTTTCAGGGTTTAGGGCAGTGCAGTGGTGTTCGGGCAGTGTAGGGGGTCGTGCAGGGGGTGGTGTTTCAGGGTTTAGGGCAGTGGTGTTCGGGCAGTGTAGGGGGTCGTGCTGGGGGTGGTGTTTCAGGGTTTGGGGCATTGCAGTGGTGTTTGAGCAGTAAAGGGGGTCGTGCTGGGGGTGGTGTTTCAGGGTTTAGGGCAGTGCAGTGGTGTTCGGGCAGTGTAGGGGGCGGTGCAGGGGGTGGTGTTTCAGGGTTTAGGGCAGTGCAGTGGTGTTCGGGCAGTGTAGGGGGTGCTGCAGGGGGTGGTGTTTCAGGGTTTAGGGCAGTGCAGTGGTGTTCGGGCAGTGTAGGGGGTCATGCAGGGGGTGGTGTTTCAGGGTTTAGGGCAGTGCAGTGGTGTTCGGGCAGTGTAGGGGGTCGTGCTGGGGCTGGTGTTTCAGGGTTTAGGGCAGTACAGTGGTGTTTGGGCAGTGTAGGGGGTCGTGCTGGGGCTGGTGTTTCAGGGTTTAGGGCAGTGCAGTGGTGTTCGGGCAGTGTAGGGGGTTGTGCTGGGGCTGGTGTTTCAGGGTTTAGGGCAGTGCAGTGGTGTTCGGGCAGTTTAGGGGTTGTGCTGGGGCTGGTGTTTCAGGGTTTAGGGCAGTGCAGTGGTGTTCGGGCAGTGTAGGTGGTCGTGCTGGGGCTGGTGTTTCAGGGTTTAGGGCAGTGCAGTGGTGTTCGGGCAGTGTAGGGGGTCTTGCTGGGGCTGGTGTTTCAGAGTCTAGGGCAGTGCAGTGGTGTTCGGGCAGTGTAGGGGGTCTTGCTGGGGCTGGTGTTTCAGGGTTTAGGGCAGTGCAGTGGTGTTCGAGCAGTGTAGGGGTCGTGCTGGGGGTGGTGTTTCAGGGTTTAGGGCAGTGCAGTGGTGTTTGGGCAGTGTAGGGGGTCATGCTGGGGCTAGTGTTTCAGGATTTAGGGCAGAGTAATGGTGTTCAGGCAGTGTAGGGGTTTTGCTGGAGGTGGTGTTTCAGGGTTTAGGGCAGTGCAGTGGTGTTCGTGCAGTGTAGGGGGTGGTGTTTCAGGGTTTAGGGCAGTGGTGTTCAGGCAGTGTAGGGGGTCTTGCTGGGGTTGATGTTTCAGGGTTTAGGGCAGTGCAGTGGTGTTCGGGCAGTGTAGTGGGTCGTGCTGGGGGTGGTGTTTCAGGGTTTAGGGCAGTGCAGTGGTGTTCCGGCAGTGTAGGAGGTCGTGCAGGGGTGGTGTTTCAGGGTTTAGGGCAGTGCAGTGGTGTTCGGGCAGTGTAGGGGGTCGTGCTGGGGGTGGTGTTTCAGGGTTTAGGGCAGTGCAGTGGTGTTCGGGCAGTGTAGGGTGTCGTGCTGAGGGGTGGTGTTTCAGGGTTTAGGGCAGTGCAGTGGTGTTCGGGCAGTGTAGGGGGTCGTGCAGGGGTGGTGTTTCAGGGTTTAGGGCAGTGCAGTGGTGTTTGGGCAGTGTAGGGGGTCGTGCAGGGGGTGGTGTTTCAGGGTTTAGGGCAGTGCAGTGGTGTTCGGCCAGTGTAGGTGGTCTTGCTGGGGGTGGTGTTTCAGGCTTTAGTGCAGTGGTGTTCGGGCAGTGTAGGGGGTCTTGCTGGGGCTGGTGTTTCAGGGTTTAGGGCAGTGCAGTGGTGTTCGGGCAGTGTAGGGGGTCTTGCTGGGGCTGGTGTTTCAGGGTTTAGGGCAGTGCAGTGGTGTTCGGGCAGTGTAGGGGGTCGTGCTGGGGCTGGTGTTTGAGGGTTTAGGGTAGTGCAGTGGTGTTCGGGCAGTGTAGGGGGTCGTGCTGGAGCTGGTGTTTCAGGGTTTAGGGCAGTGCAGTAGTTTCGGGCAGTGTAGGCGGTCGTGCTGGGGCTGGTGTTTCAGGGTTTAGGGCAGTGCAGTGGTGTTCGGGCAGTGTACGGGGTTGTGCTGGGGCTGGTGTTTCAGGGTTTAGGGCAGTGCAGTGGTGTTCAGGCAGTGTAGGGGGTCGTGCTGGGGGTGGTGTTTCAGGGTTTAGGGCGGTGCAGTGGTGTTCGGGCAGTGTAGGGGGTCGTGCTGGGGCTGGTGTTTCATGGTTTAGGGCAGTGCAGTGGTGTTCGGGCAGTGTAGGGGGTCGTGCTGGGGGTGGTGTTTCAGGGTTTAGGGCAGTGCAGTGGTGTTCGGGCAGTGTAGGGGTCATGCTGGGGGTAGTGTTTCAGGGTTTAGGGCAGTGCAGTGGTGTACGGGCAGTGTAGGGGGTCTTGCTGGGGGTGGTGTTTCAGGGTTTAGGGCAGTGGTGTTCGGGCAGTGTAGGGGTCTTGCTGGGGGTAGTGTTTCGGGGTTTAGGGCAGTGCAGCGGTGTTCGTGCAATGTAGGGGGTCGTGCTGGGGGTGGTGTTTCAGGGTTTAGGGCAGTGCAGTAGTGTTCGGGCAGTGTAGGGGATCGTGCAGGGGGTGGTGTTTCAGGGTTTAGGGCAGTGCAGTGGTGTTCGGGCAGTGTAGGGGGTCGTGCTGGGGGTGGTGTTTCAGGGTTTAGGGCAGTGCAGTGGTGTTCGGGCAGTGTAGGGGGTCGTGCAGGGGTGGTGTTTCAGGGTTTAGGGCAGTGCAGTGGTGTTCGGGCAGTGTAGGGGTCGTGCAGGGGCTGGTGTTTCAGGGTTTAGGGCAGTGCAGTGGTGTTCGGGCAGTGTAGGGGGTCTTGCTGGGGGTGGTGTTTCAGGGTTTAGGGCAGTGCAGTGGTGTTCGGGCAGTGTAGGGGGTCTTGCTGGAGGTAGTGTTTCAGGGTTTAGGGCAGTGCAGTGGTGTTCGTGCAGTGTAGGGGGTCATGCTGGGGATGGTGTTTCAGGGTTTAGGGCAGTGCAGTAGTGTTCGGGCAGTGTAGGGGGTTGTGCAGGGGGTGGTGTTTCAGGGTTTAGGGCAGTGCAGTGGTTTTCGGGCAGTGTAGGGGGTCGTGCTGGGGGTGGTGTTTCAGGGTTTAGGGCAGTGCATTGGTGTTCGGGCAGTGTAGGGGGTCGTGCTGGGGGTGGTGTTTCAGGGTTTAGGGCAGTGGTGTTCGGGCAGTGTAGGGGGTCTTGCTGGGGGTGATGTTTCAGGGTTTAGGGCAGTGCAGTGGTGTTCGGGCAGTGTAGGAGGTCTTGCTGGGGGTAGTGTTTCAGGGTTTAGGGCAGTGCAGTGGTGTTCGGGCAGTGTAGGGGTCATGCTGGGGGTGGTGTTTCAGGGTTTAGGGCAGTGCAGTGGTGTTCGGGCAGTGTAGGGGGTCGTGAAGGGGGTGGTGTTTCAGGGTTTAGGGCAGTGCAGTGGTGTTCGGGCAGTTTAGGGGGTCGTGCTAGGGTATGTGTTTCAGGGTTTAGGGCAGTGCAGTGGTGTTCGGGCAGTGTAGGGGGTCGTGCTGGGGGTAGTGTTTTAGGGTTTAGGGTAGTGCAGTGGTGTTTGTATAGTGTAGGGGGTCATGTTTTAGGGTAGTGCAGTGGTGTTTGGGTAGTGTCGGGGGTCATGCTGGGGGTAGTGTTTTAGGATTTAGGTTAGTGCAGTGGTGTTTGGGTAGTGTAGGGGATCGTGCTGGGGGTAGTGTTTTAGGGTTTAAGGTAGTGCAGTGGTGTTTGTGTAGTGTAGGGGGTCGTGCTGGGGGTAGTGTTTTAGGGTTTAGGGTAGTGCAGTGGTGCTTGTGTAATGTAGGGGTTCGTGCTGGGGGTAGTGTTTTAGGGTTTAGGGTTTAGGGTAGTGCAGTGGTGTTTGTGTAGTGTAGGGGGTCATGTTTTAGGGTAGTGCAGTGGTGTTTGGGTAGTGTAGGGGGTCGTGCTGGGGGTAGTGTTTTAGGATTTAGGTTAGTGCAGTGGTGTTGGGGTAGTGTTTTAGGGTTTAGGGTAGTGCAGTGGTGTTTGTGTAGTGTAGGGGGTCATGCTGGGGGTAGTGTTTTAGGGTTTAGGATAGTGCAGTGGTGCTTGTGTAGTGTAGGGGGTCGTGCTGGGGTAGTGTTTTAGGGTTTAGGGTAGTGCAGTGGTGTTTTTGTAGTGTAGGGGGTCATGTTTTAAGATGCAACACTCCAATACCTGACCAGTCTGCACTACATAAAACTGCAAAAAAACTAAACATAAAAAGTGTTTTGCACACTTTTGTCATTGGGCTATATGTGGGCTACATCTGGGTAATATTTGTGCTACATTTGGGCTCTTTTTTCACTGGTGGCCATCTTGGAAGACTTCTTTGTTATGAAGTTTCCTAATTTCCTCATTTACTGCAGTCTCCTCAGTAGGAAATGCTTTCAGTTTTTACTTTGATTCCATCAAGAAGGCATTCAGATGTGTCACACATTTGCCATAAATTCAGAATGTTATTACTCTAGTTGTTCATTAGATCACTGTAGTAAAGCTACTGCTCACCAAGGAGTTAACTGGAAGTCTACTGCTGGTATTGAAAGTGATTGTTTCAGTCTGCATGTCAGAATTTTCTAATGAAATAGAAGAGGTTTTGAAATCTCACTTAAAACATGCACTAAATTTTCTTTTTGCAGCACTAACCATAATTTCTATGGCAAAATGAACCCCCTCATTTTGTTCCTTTTTAAATTAAATGTTTTAAGTGTTACCAGTTTATTCCAATCAAGATGGCTTCAGGTGTGCCATACTTTTGTCATAAGTAAGACTGTTAGTGCTCTAGTTGTTCTTTAGAACACTATGGGAAGCTGCAGTAGAACACAAAGGCATCAACTGACAGGCTGCTCCTGTTGAAATATAACAGGAAGATATTTGAGATCACACTTGAAACATGTCCTAATTTTTCTTTCTACAGCACTAACCATAATTTCTATGACAAAATGAACCCCATCATTTTGTTCCTTTTTAAATTAAATGTTTTAAGTGTTACCAGTTTATTCCAATCAAGATGGCTTCACATGTGCCATACTTTTGTCATAAGTAAGACTGTTAGCGCTCTAGTTGTTCTTTAGAACACTCTGGGAAGCTGCAGTAGAACACAAAGGCATCAACTGACAGGCTGCTCCTGTTGAAATATAACAGGAAGATATTTGAGATCACACTTGAAACATGTCCTAATTTTTCTTTCCAGAGCACTAACCATAATTTCTATGACAAGATGAACCCCATCATTTTGTTCCTTTTTAAATTAAATGTTTTAAGTGTTACCAGTTTATTCCAATCAAGATGGCTTCAGGTGTGCCATACGTTTGTCATAAGTAAGGCTGTTAGCACTCTAGTTGTTCTTTAGAACACTCTGGGAAGCTGCAGTAGAATACAAAGGAATCAACTGACAGTCTCTGCCCTTGTTGGATGTACATGTTTTACTGAGAATGTCAGACTTCATTCTCACATGACTGAGAAAGATAATGTGAATTTACAGAAAATATGCTCTCATTTTAGCTTCTGGGGCACCTTCCAAAACTGTATGGGACAAGCATGTGAAAATAGTTTTCTCTCAAACATGATTCATGATATCCCAGCAGAAGGTTTTTCACAGGGTAAAATCACCTTAGAACACACCACAATTCCTGAAATTAGTATGGTACCATCAACAAATGAATTCTAATGTAACTAAAGTCTGTTATCACCCTTTATAGTTCTCCTTTTGGTAACCCTCAAAATCTTCGATTCACTACAATGCATTTCAATGGGGTACTATCATTTATATTGGTCCCAAGATGGCTGCCAGCAATTCCAGGATGAAGTGCTGACAGCCAATCAGATCTCACGATGACATGTGTGGTTAGGCTCCGCCCAGATATATATGTGTTTTTACTTTTGATTTTCTCAGCAACTACTGAACGGATTTACACCATTTAACAAAAAGGGTTCTTTTTGAACCAAGAACTACCTCTTTGCCAAATTTGGTGTAATTCCGTTCAGCAGTTCGGGCTGTAGCCTTGCATAAAGTTTCCTATGGGAAATTGATTTTTGACTCTTATTTTTTAATTTCTCCGCAACTTCTGAACGGATTTACACCATTTAACAAAAAGGGTTCTTTCTGAACCAAGAACTACCTCTTTGCCAAATTTGGTGTAATTCCGTTCAGCAGTTCGGGCTGTAGCCGTGTCTAAAGTTTCCTATGGGAAAATGAATGGGGAAAACACGTTTTGGGACCCCCTTTTTCTCAGCCCCGCTTGACGAATCACCCTGAGACTTTCAGGGTAGGAGCGGACCGGAGTGGGCCATAAAGTTTGAAAATTTCGCGAAGATTCGTCAACCGACGCAAGAGTTATTTCAAATAGAATGTCGCGGATTTCCTATGGAAAATAGGTCCTAACTATAACTATCTACTGGCGATCTCCTTGACTTTGTTGAATGTTTGAACAGTAACACCATGAATCTAAAATTTACCATGTCACACAGCCAACAGAGTATTGACTTTTTGGATATCAGGTTAACTATAAGTGATGGCAAATTGACAACAGACCTATTTAGAAAAAAGACTGCAGGCAATTCTATTCTCCATTCAGCTAGTTGTCACCCCCCTAACTTCAGATGGAGTATTCCATATAGTGAGTTTCTTAGAGCTAGGCGCAACTGTAGCACAGAAACTTTGTATGAAAAAAACAAACTAGACATGGTCAAGAGATTTAAGAATAGAGGTTACACGACCAAGATGTTACGCAGGGGTATCACTAAAGCTGACTCTGTCAGTCATGATGAAGCCTTATTTCAACCTCCCAAGATTCGAGAGAAAGTAGATGACACAGGAACCCCAGTGCGGTTCATAACCACATACAGCACACAGGCAGGTGAACTGAGAAACATCTTGAAGAGAAGATGGCATATCTTGACACAAGATCCACTACTTTCTAAAAAGTTAGGTAACTCACCAACAGTTACTTTCAGAAAAAACCTATCCCTTAAGGATATCTTAGTCAATAGCCACTTACAGAGTAACAAGAAAACGTGGCTAGAGCAAAGGGGAGGCTTTTACAAATGTAGCAAATGCAAAGCCTGTAGGTATAGTGAGAATGTAAGTGAAGTGAAATTACAGAGATCGAAAAGTAAATGGAAAATAACAAAACCGATAACTTGTGGGACTGATTTCGTAATTTATGCTATCACCTGTCCATGTGGGAAATGGTATGTTGGTTCAACAACATTCCCGGTCAAGAAGAGAATCTTGGAACATTGGAGAGCGATAACTAATCGCGACTTCAGTTACAGCACGTCCAGACACTTTAATGAGGCACATGAAGGCGATTGGACCAAAGGCAAGTTCTTCGGTCTAGCAACAATTTCCAAACATCCTAGAGGAGGGAATCGAATCCAAGCATTACGCAGACTAGAATCCAGATTAATTCTCCTAGCTGGCAGTATGTTCCCCACAGGTATGAACAATGACGAAGAATTATATGTACATTTATAAATATTGGGACGCTTCCTGTTAACCAATTGAATAGTTCCTATTCAGTTAGATTGTAGATTTTCTAATTTTAATTGCACTTGTTGGTGGTTTTAACCTGCACTGTTGATTTCCTGTTTGTTTTCCAAAATATATGATGCATTGAAGAAGAAAATGTGGATATAAATTAACTCTTGATGGTTTGTCTGTTGTTGAAATTGTGATGCCAAAGCTAGGTTTTGCAATTATGATGTTATGACCATGAGTCTAATCATGCAAGCGACATTAACGGTTTCTGTTTTATCTATTTTCAACAGATCGGCTTCACCACATGAGAGGAGGATAGCCACTAAAAATATTGTTAAGAGCACAAGAGAGCCAGCATGTTCACAGTAACTGCTATCTCCACAGAACCACTGGGCATGTTATAGTCTATATTGTCATCTGCACTGCACTACATAATTGGGTAATCAAAGAATCCTTCATGACATTTTAGTTCTAGCAATTAATGTAAATGTACCTAGACGCAAGACTATTTTTGACTACAATATATGCACAGTTCATCTACCTCCCTCTGTTAACAGCCACGCTATGCACCAATTTTTAGACACATATACATATGTATATAAAAATTCTTTCAATGTAAACTTAGCAGTCATCATAATTAGGTCTGTGTGAGCCACTTATTAACCTAAGGGTACTATACCCAATAAATAATGTTTGAGATACTTCAAGGGGCACTAGACCTATTATTCAAATGTTCTACAACAGTACAATAAGATGTCTATGATGTAGTATGAATTACACATCATCAACTGATGATTTGTTGTTTAAGGTACAAATTTAGATATACACCTCAAATCTATACTTTCAAATGCATTTATGCTAATTAATAATGCCCTTTTTTTCAACTTCTTAAATGTCAACAACCTTGGAAAACACTGCAGTATTTTCTTTATGTCTCACTGCACGCTGTGTCGTGCATGTTAGTATGTCTTTAAATAGATGTGGAACTGACTAAGAGGTCATGTGACCAAGATCTCGCTAGAGATCGAAACGCGTCGTCTTTTGTTGCCGTAAAATAAACCTGGAATACCTTTGAAACTTTGGAACTGGAGTGGCTCGTTTTTTCCTGCGCGGATTGCAGGGATTTACTTTGCATATATATATATATATATATATATATATATATATATATATATATATATATATCCAATTTCACTCCCTTGTGCCCTTGACACACAACAAACAGGTACGGACAACTTCTTAAGCTGGTGCCAAATATTACTTTATTTTATTAAAGTTAAAGTGCAATGCTTCTCATGACGTGTTTCGGGCCTCCTGGCTCCTTGGTCACATATATATATATATATATATATACACAAATAGATGCTTGCATTTGAAACGAAGAAAATGCTCAGTCAGGACTGGATCAAAAGTGTTTTAATGTCCCAACACCACTGAATGCAATGCGTTTGGACCCTGAAGGCCTTGATCATGCATAACACTTTGTGCAAAGAGCTCGATATAAGTCAAATACATGCATGGACAAGAAAATAGGACTGCGGAAAACATAAGGTCAATATATTCACAAGTGCAGTTGCATCTTGTAATGATGTTGAACATATCTGAAGTACATTTACAAATATTCAAATCATATGTGTAACATCGCGAATGAACATTGTTTCATACAAATAGAGGCAGAATACTTGTTACAGCACTGTAATGCAAAGAATCAACGTAAAAATATCGCATCATAATTTCCTCAATAGAAAAAGTAAAGTGCTTCAAATGAAAAATATATGCACTGTAACCTTAGTGCTGAAATAAAAAATCAAGGCATTTACTTGTCCATTGTAGTCCATTGTAGAATTAGTAGATGAACAGGTCCTCTGAACGCATAATTATAAATAGAAAACCTCCCCAGTGGCCTGTAGAGGAGAGTCCCATATAAAAAAATAATATCAAAAAGACATCAACTCTTTTGATCCCAGTCTTGAGTGTGCGCTTTCTTTGTTTTAACTCGAAAGGTCTATTTGCATATTTATGATTGGGTCCGCTCTCGATACAATGCACCACCCCCATTGGGAGCAGCAGCCTTTATAGCGGAATCATTGATATGGATTTACTTTTTGGGGCTGGGAGGCTTCCACCTCCAAGATTGTTGCCACAGCAGTATGTAGTGGAAGTTATTAGGAGGAGTTGGTACACCTTGGCTGAGGTACAACGTAACAACACTGCCTCTGTATAGCAGTGGATTGCTCTCTTGAAGAGAGTTGGTGAGCCATTCACAAGTGATGTACGAAACTGACACTAATTACCTGGGGCACCATCAATCTTCTAGTGGTGGAACCAGATCTGAGCTCCGCAATCTGCGAGAAAGCCTTTCGGCCTGAGGTGACACGGCAAGCCGATTTCAGGGGATGCCATGAAATTGCCTTTCGCATTACCAGCTTGTCTTCGAGAGGGAGAGCAGAAACCTTTTCAACATCACTCCGCAGCTGATGAGAGAACTAGGGGTGGGCGAAGAATTCAGCTCCGCTGGAGGAGTTTGCAGAGATTTTCCCACTCCACGCTCCATGTGGAGTGCGGAGTTACGAAAAACTCTGCAAAGTGGAGCAGAGTTTTTTCTCTCGAATGGCTCGCCAACGGTAAGTTGGTGAGCGCTCACGAGAAAACAAATCATATGCTGGACCTCCTCCTGGCGACAGCTCGCGACCTCTCATGTTGAGAAATCTTCCATTCGCGTTGAGGAAGCTGCGGCTCGAGTCGAATGTCTACTAGAGTGGCAGAAAGTAGCAGCACCCTCTGGCACAATGCGTAGTGCCGTTCGTGCTGATTTTACAGCTGGGACAATCTCCCTGCACTAAAAATCAGTGTGAGCTGCACGACTTAACAGGCTAGGCCGCTGGCGGAACTCCATGGAGTGCAGCTGAGTTTTTCTGGCAGTAAAGCTCTGCAAACTCTGCCCCGGCCTATAGAGAACCAGTCGGCCTGTGGAGATACAGCGAGTGGGTTATCAAAAAAACGTTTACCACATCATTATCTTGGTAGGAGCACCTAAGCGGAATCGATGCTCTCCACAATTATGCCTTTTTCCAGCAAAACTAGGTATTAGACCTCCGCGTTCACAGTGCTAAATACTGAAGGAGAGCAATTCCCGGCACTGGCTCTCAACTGCATTGTGTGTTTGAGCCACAGCAAAACCAGCTAGCAGGACCGAGTCAGTGGACCTGGAACTCACTAGCTGACATTACTGGGGTAAGTCTACAGTGCTCTGTTATTCTCTTCCTCATTGATTTCTGTGTGTATGGAACTCTTCTGATTATGAATAGTTACTGATGTAAGAGGCAGGGGCTACACGTTAAACTTAACCCTGGGTGGAGTTCGCGGAGTTGTGCTACGCAAAACTCTGCGAAGTGGGGAAAAAACTCCGCCGCGCTACGCGGAGCTCCGCAAGCAGCGGAGTGCGATAGAAAAATGCAGTTCTTGGTGATTTTCAGTGCCAGAAGCTTGTCCGCACTGTGCAATCATCGCAAACGGCACCATGCACAGCGCAAGCGAGCGCCGATTTCCTTTCTGCCACTCAAGTAGATTTTTACTCGAGCAGCAGCTTTCTCAATGCAAAAGGGCAGTTTCTCAACGTGAGCGGTCGCGAGCATACGCGACCACTCGCAATGAGAAACCCGACCCCCCCGCATTGAGAAATCTCGCCGGGAGGTTTATTTTCCACGCTCGCCAACTTGATGTTGACGATTGCGAACGAGGAAAAATCTCGCAGGGAGGTGGATTTTCCTCGCTCGCGCTCGCCAACTTGGCGTTGGTGAACGCGAGCGAGGAAAAACACTCCGCTGCGCGAAGCGGAGTTTTTGGGAACTCCGCGAGCTCCGCATAACGCGGAGTGTGGAAAACTCCGCAAACTCCGCGAGCGGAGCGGAATTCACCGCCCAGGGTTAGTTAAACTACAGGTGCACCGAATACCTCACATTAGGGTGACAGAACTTGTGATTTGGAAGCCATATTATCACTAGTGTTATCATGGCATCTGATCGTGACACCCAAAGGACTCTGGCTGCGAAAGCCCTGTTTTTGGCAGCAAGCAACACCAGCATGGTGACACCATCTGGGGTTGACACCAGAGCCACCCTTCATGTACAACTACCTAAATTGGAAAAACTATCCAAAACTGAACTTAACAAATGGTGGGAGGCAACATCTCTGCAAACTTATCTTGATACTGAGATGGTCCCTATGGGACTAAGGATATTTATTATTCCTGTATATGACGGTCATGATCCTGCTAAGGTGGAGGAATGGATACAGAACCTCACAGCTTGCTCCAAAACAATGCTTTACATCCTGACTAGGTATGCTTGATCGGATAGGGATAAGGCATTGAATGAAATTGTGCAAATCAATGTGTGGTTGGTGACACAGAAGGAACAAGCACAAATTGCCAAATTTAAAGCGGATAATGAAGCAAGACTTGAAAAGCTTAAGACTGACATAAAAATGCGCAAACAAAGAAAGTACATGAGAGATCTGCAGGATTATGCCACTGATTGCATCTTAACATTTAACAAGAAGTATGACAGTACCTATGATAAACACGCTAAAAAGGTACCAGATCAGACCAAACAGCTTACTGACACCTTAGGCACCTGCAGAGAAACGTGTTAAGAGAGCGACACTTCAGGAACTGGTGGAGCAAGTACATTTGAAAGTGAAAATACTAGTAAGGAGAAATATTACTTGGAACCAGAGGAAAGCTATTGAGAGTCATGCCAAAGATAACGAGGTGGCCATTAGGCCAGCTGACAAGGTGTGGTTCTTCCTCCTAGTATATACATTACTGAGGCCCAGAGGCAACTAGATGACTCGGAATGCTACAAGGTAATCAGCCAGGCCGACTACAAAAAATCTATAGTACATGTAGTGTCTTGCGAGTTTTATGACAACATTTTTGCCTACTAACGGACTCCATAGTGCTGTGGCGTAGGTGTCAGAGTGGGATGCAATGAAAGCTTGTTTTAGAAAATTGAGTTCGCAGTAACATGCAGGCGAATGAAGATTTGTAATAGTAAGCTCCGTGTGTGGTGTAGTCATTGGAGCGTACCCAGGCTGGTAAGGATGCTACAACTGGTGACGAGCTAGGGATAAGTAACCCGAAGAACAACCGTGCTGTCCCAGAGAGCTTGGCATGGTCTAAGCAAACTGCTTGTGAGTGCCACGTGTGTCGCTGTAGAAGTACAGAATCAACACTTCATGCACGTGGTATCAAAGCACAGCTCCAGCTGCTGTAAAGCAGTTGAAGACAAGGAAAGCATTGCAAAGAATCTACACATTGATGACCGACAACCTGCTGGTCAGGCCATACATAAAGGCACCGCGCTGCCATTATAGAGCGATATTGCTAAAGGCGGTTACGTATTGATACAGAAAAAAGCGCAAAAAAACTTCAGTAGTCAAATACTAACAAAATACATAGTAGCACTGGCTGACAAAATAAGAAAGAAAAGTATATTTTCATTGCACTTCCCAGAGCCTTGATAAGCGGAGCTTTACCCCTCAGCACCGGGCAAGGAGACCCAAGAAGAAGCACGAGGGTTGTCCTTACTGAGCTGTCCAATACCTGAAGTGGTGCACAACCAAAGCTGCCAGGTGACAGCTCAGAACAACTCCAGAGGTCTCCAACAAGTAAAAGGGTCTCCGATGGAGACCAAGGAGGAACCAGCGCCACATTTATGTATCTGTCTACATGTTTGTTTCTTTTTTCGTAGTAGAGTGGCTTCTTTCTTGATTGAATGTATGTATAATTCCAACATTCTTTGATGTTATTTGTAGTTACATAAATATTCTTATTTACAGTGTGTAGTGACAAGACTTACAAAACAATATAGAGAGTGGGATCATTAACTCTATGAATCTAATCTCTGGATCTAGCAATTAACACACTGGTCTGTCATTCGTTATATGTGTTTGAGTCACTGTATATGTAACCTTAGCCACCTTTTTAACTATTTTATAATAAAAATAAAATGATATATTTTCATAATTGCTTGGTACATTGAGTTGATCTTTTTATCAATATTTACATTAAGGTCTGTCATTATTGGTTTCTGACCTATATGTTGCAGAGCGATTTTGTTCTGCTATTTGACTAAGGGGGAGGTCACAGTTTCCCCGATTGCCCATGATGACTCTGAGGCCAGTCCATCGCAAGGCCTCACGAACAGAGCAAATGACGCAGGCTCAAATGGACAGTCAACAGTAGCAGAAAGAGCTCCACCCTCAATGTCAGCCACTCCCATAACTGGTTACCATGGTGCTGCATTCCTGAAACCACCACCACCTTTCAATACAGCCAAGAAGTAAAACATTGGTGATAGATGGACTGATTGGATAAAGACATTTGATGATTTCATTGAAGGACTTGAAGAGGCTGATAACAAAAAGATTATCAAGTAACTCAAAAATCTTGCTGGTGATGGTGAGAAAGAAGTCATAAAGAAAATGCTGCAAACTGACAAAGGAATCACATGATATCAGATTAAAGAAACACTGAATCTCAAGTTCTATTCAATACCAAATGTTGATTACAAAAGATACATTATCAGTCAAGAACACTAAAAAGTTGGTGAAACCATTAATGAATTTGTGGAGAGACTCGACACACTCATCAAACACTGTAAGTTCAAGTAATTTAATGATGAGGAAGCTATGCGTCTTAGAGTTATTGATGAATGCTTGTCAGATTCAGACGATTAATGCTGAGAGAAACTCTTAGACTGGAGCGAGTGCTAATGGCTGCCAAAGTTGAGGAGCCATCTGACATGGAGGCCAGAGGTGCCCAGAGTGAATCAGTCACTGCATAACTATATTTCACTGGCGGGGAGCGGAGAAAGATGGACATCACACTCCTGGAAATAAATCAGGAACTTTGAAGAATGTTCGGTCAGGGTCGGAGTTCCCTGGACCTTTTGACCAAGAACCACTCACAGGCTGATTGACACATGCCATGTGGAATTGGTGGTGATATTGAAATTGCCATAGTCTAGTGGTTATACACCACAGAGGAGTTTGACAGACAAGAAATAATCACAGAAACCCTTTGTCAGCATTTTGTGACCAATTATTTTATTATTATTTTTTGCATGAATACTACCAAAGTGTGAATGTACCACTTAGTTCTTTTTGAGTAATACATTGAATGGTGGCTCTCCCAAACAGATGTTGGAAGGCGGGCTTATTTATTGAAAAGAGTCCCACAGTGTATTCTGTTTATACAACATTTCCAGAGTGAATCAGTCATGAGTATACAAAAGTAAGCCAAAGCAAAAGACTGAAGCACACAAAGTGATGTCTACACGTAAAAAGAAGTTATGTTTTAGATGTGGATTTTCATTTCCACACGAAGGTAAATGTCCTGCCATTGGACAGATATATAAAGGCTGAAGGAAAAAGAACCATTTTGTGACAGTTTGTAAAGCACAGGAAAAAGTAAGTGCTTCACAGCGCGCAGACAAAATGGCCGCCAAATCATTCCCGAAGCAACATTCGCTGCACACCCACAAGGCCAAGCAGCGACATCCCCTGAGGCAAATTGACACTGAATGAAGTTGATCATCATCTAAATCATCTAAATCATCGTCAAACAGTTCTTCTGCCCCAATATCAAGTGAAAGTGAGTAAGATGCTTGTGCCATGTTGATGTTTACTTCAGAGAAACATGTGCATGTTGGACTGGCTGCATGTAAGGAAAAATGTCAGTCAAAGAAAAGTCGACATGCCAAATCACACAAGTCATAGAACCAATGTCCGAAGATTACATTGAAAATAAATGGTTGCTCTATATTTTCATCATAGAAAGTGGTGCATCAATAAACATAATGCCTGAAGACAAATACAATGAGTCATCTCTATTGCCACGACCTACACCATCAAAAACCAAAGTGTACGCATGGGCTACATCAACACCCATAAAAAGTCCAGGTTCATTTGTAGCAACAATGAAACACAAGAAAACAAAGGTGCAAGCACCCCTCCATGCGCTTCAAGGTACTGCGTCAAGTGCCTGCCTACTCAGTTTCAGTACAGTTGCTGATATGGGACTGATTATTGAGAAGTACAACATGAATGCTCATCACAAAATAGTAAGTAAATTTCCTTTGTTGTTTCATGGTTCTGAAAACTTAAGACTATGAAAGTAAAGTTGTATATTAAGGAAGATGTCCATCCTGTTGCTTAGAGACATAGACAAATTGCGTTTCATTTCCAAGAAGCTGTTGAAAAAGAATTTGAATCGTTACTTAAGCATGACATTATTGAGCGTTCAACTGGTCCGATACCATGGGCTTCTCCCATAGTGGTAGTGCCTAAAAAGGACAGGGAAGAAGCTTTATGCATATGCGTTGACATGCATCAAGCAAACAAGGCAATTGAATGAGAATGACATCTAGGTCCACACATTGCTGACATGATAACGCAATTAAAGGGCTCCTCTCGCATCAATTTAAATAAAGGTTATCATCAGTTGAAACTCGAAGAAGATTGCAGGTACATTATAACCTTTTCTATACATGTTGCTCTATACAAGAGACTCAGTTTTGGTGTATCATCGGCTGCAGAATGTTGAAAAGACGAACACCGGTAAGTTTTTCACGTCTTTTATTAGTAATTCAGTAAAGCCACCAACTCCTGCTGCCAGCCTGTCGGTTCTCCGGTAACGACTCCTCACGCGAGCCATCACCATGGAGATAGAACAGGCCAGCACACTTTGAAAGATTACAACACATCCCCTTTACAGTGGAGACAACAGAGAGAAAGAAAGGAGAAAAGAAAAAGAAAGGAAAAGGAGAAGAAAACACCCATTCCAAATACAGCACTAAAAATAGTAACAATTATACTGAAGAACGAACATCATATGCAATGGACCAGAATAAACAAGGAACAAAGCAAAAGAAAATTCAATACATTTCGTAGTCATCATACCTTTTGGGAAGTCGGCGAGATCTAGGAAAATGAGGTGAAGAACCACAATTGGTGGGTAAGTTTGAAGCAGGTGAAATATCAGGGCAAGAAGGAAACATGGACTTGTCACCCTGGAACTTCACTAAACGAGACATGCTCCACTTACCACCATTATGTACAGTAACCACATTCTTATAAATAGCAGTGATGGCAAATGGTCCCATAAAGTCTGTGGCACCCTTCTTGTGCCAGCGTGGTCTTTTAATAAACACCCACTCACCCACCTTCCATGATGTGACCTTGGTTGATTTTTTGGAATCAAACCTTTGTTTGTACTTACTTTGGTAGGACTCAATTCTACCACTCAACTCCTCCCCACACAACACAGGACCCTCAATAAGAGGCAGCCACCCAGGATTGAGTTTGGACAGCGCAACCCTCCCACGCAACATTTGAAACGGGGACTTCCGCAGAACCACATTGAGGGCAGTGCGATGAGCCCACCATGTGTCTCTTAAGACACTCTTAAGAGGAACTCTCAATTCAATTGCCCTTTGCACGCATGCTTTGACCACTCTGTTCATGCGCTCCGCAAGACCGTTGGCCTGCGGAGCATAAAGGGCAGTTCTCTGATGAACAATTCCATAGTCCCTTAAAAACTCATTCATTTCTTGAGAAACAAATTGCAGCCCATTATCTGTGATAAGGAACTTGGGAATCCCTCGCTAGCGAATTCATCTTTGAGAAAATCAATAACCACCCTTGTGCTGATTGAACTTACACATCTGGTGGAGACCCATTTGGACGAATAATCCACCAAAAGAATCACAAATCTGTCTGCAGGATTCAAAAGCTCAAAAGGGCCCATGAGATCCAACCCCAACTTGACCCAAGGTTCCTGCGGAACTTCAACCGGAGACAGCGGAGGGGTGTTGACAATACGGGACTTATCACAGGAAGCGCACTTATAACACTCACTGACCACCTTTTCCACCTGACTATCCATCTTTGGCCACCAATACCTCTCCCGGAGGCGAGACTTCGTGAGGCTTCTTCCTAAATGTCCTTCGTGAGCTAGGTTTATGAGCTTAGGTTTGAGATCCTCAGGTGGAATCACTCTTCTCCACGCATGAGTTGGCCCTGGCAAAGGGTAAGCTCATTCCTGATGGACCAAAAAGGGAGCAACTCAGAATCTATTCTCTTATTGTCTGGCCATCCCTCAACTACAAAATGTGTCACTGCAGGTAACAAAGGATCTGCTTTCAAAGAACTTTCCCACTCACTCTCTTGAATGGCAGACTCCTTGACCCAGTTAACATTAACCGTGTCCGAGTCAAGGGCATTTCCAGGACATTCGATAGGTAACCTAGAAAGACAATCTGCCGCTTTGTTAGCAGTACCAGGGAGATATTCCACACGAAAATTGTATTCCTCTAAACCCTCACTCCAACGCTTCAGCCTTGGGGTAAGTCTTTCGCTCTCCGTGCAGGAAAACACATGAACCAAAGGGCGATGGTCAGATCTAACCAGGAAGGGGATGCCCCACAGGTAAAACTTAAAGTGCTTTACAGCCCACACTATGGCCAGAGCTTCCCTCTCAATACATGAATACTGTTGTTCAGGCTTCCTCAATGCCCTAGAAGCGAACGTAACAACTTTCTCTTCCCCGCAATCAACCTGAGAGAGAACAGCCCCAAGACCACACAAACTGGTATCTGTAGTTAGGAAAGTTTTCTTCTTGGAGTCAAAATGACCAAGAGTTGGCATCTTCCCTATTGCCTGTTTTATGGAACTAAAAGCCGCTGCACAATCAGCCGACCAATCAAAATGTGCTCCCTTCCTAAGAAGTATTCTGATGGGTTCAACAGTGGAGGCGAAACCTTGGATAAACTTAGAATAAAACTCAGCGAGGCCAAGAAAAGACCTCACCTGCTCCTTGTCAGCTGGCGCAGGGGCATCAACAATGCTTTTGGCCAAATCTAGCTTTGGCTGGATACCTTCCCCAGATATAACATGTCCCAAATATGTGACAGAAGATACATTAATCTTACATTTCAAACGATTCACTGTTAACCCCTTGTCAGCTAGTCTTTGTAATGTGAGCCTCAAAATTGTGTCATGTTCAGAATCATTCTTGCCATACACTAAAATATCATCCTGAAAAAACATGATGTTGGGGACATCTTTCAGAACCATCTTCATAATGCGCTGAAAGCAGGCAGCCGCCGAGGCTAACCCAAACGGCATCCTGATGAAACGGAAAGCCCCCAGTGGTGTCACAAACGACGTCAAATGTTTGGAGTCAGGATGAAGGGGGACTTGGTGGTAGGCCGAGGATAAATCTAACACGCTAAAGACCCTTGCACCACCAAGCATGTTGATCGATTCCGAGATATTAGGAAGTGGTTGACGATCCACCCAAATCCACCTATTTAGGCTTCTCAAGTCAACACACATCCTAATACTCCTCCCACCATCCTTGGGGGCTAAAACCACTGGGGCCAACCATTCAGAGGATTCAATTTCCTCTATTACACCTTGAGTGACCAGTCTATTAAGTTCACCCTTTAGGGGTTCCAACATCATGTTAGGGACTTTCCTAACCTTGTGTACCACTGGTACAGCTTTCTGCTTAAGTACAATGCGGTGCTCAAAGTCCTTGAGTAAACCCAAATTGTCAGAGAAAACTTGAGGAAATTCCTCAAAATACTTATTAGAAGACATACTATGGTCAATCAGCATGACTTGTTCTGAAGGACAGCGAGCATTGGGATTAAGAATTATTCCCAAGTCTCTCTGATGTCTCCAACCAAGGAGGTTGTCACCACGCTTGGCGACATAGATCTTTCCAATGGTGTCCCTTCCTTTGAAGTGAATCTTCATGATGGCATAACCTATCACATCAATGTGTGAGCCACCATAACTAACAGGGTTAATGTCTGGTGCAACCAGTTGTAAATCATGAAATGTCTTGTCCCAAAGTTCACTGTCTAACATGGTGAAAGGAGAACCAGAGTCAGCTAAAACCACAAACAACTCGTCTCCAATCACAACTTCGCATTCTGGCATCTTGACGAGGTCAGCATCCACCACGCCATCACCTCTTACACTTAACATGGTTGTTTTGGAGAAAACATTTGTTTCAATATTCTCATGCGCACCATCCACTGTGCGTACTCTCCCACCAGTTTTGCATAGTCTAGCATAATGGCCTTTGATCCCGCACTTGTGACACGTAGTATTCCTGGCATAGCACTGAGGGTAGTTGGAAGAGTGATTGTTACTCCCACACCTGTAACACTTCAACTTAGAAAAGTCTGTGGAGGTTTTAGGTTTAAATCCTGTGACCACTTTGGAGACATTGTCAACGAACTCTTTAGATTGAGTGGAAGATGTCTCCTTCTGGGTCACTTCATGAATAGAACTGGGCGTAAGAACTTCGCCAGCGGATGTGTTGTGGGCCTTCATTTCTTTCACCCAGCCAGAGGTATTTTCCATCCCCTCTACGATGGCTATGGCTTCTTTTAGAGACGGATTTTTGGAAAGGAGTTTTTCTTGCACCCTGGGACTGTTTGTGCACCTGACCAGTTGATCTCGTATCAACGAGTCAGTGAGATCACCAAACTCACAGGTGCGTGCAAGTGTTTTTAAAGAAGCTATGTAGTTGCCAACCTTTTCATTGTGTTCTTGGACCCTCATGAAGAACTTGTGCCTCTCTAAAACTACATTGATACGCGGTCCTAAATACAACTCTAACATTTTCATGGACATGTCAAATACATCTGAAGGTTCGCCATCGCCTTCACCCACTGGAATTAAGTCAATGCTTTCATAAATATTCCGTCCCTCTATTCCCAAGTTGTGAAGCAAAATTGCTTGTTTTCTATGAGCAGAAAATTTTTCTCCACCAATTGCGACTAAATAAGAGTCGAATAAGAGTTTCCATCTTTTCCATGGCAGGAGAGGTTCGCCTTTATCGCAAAGGAATGGAGGTGGTTGGCTCATAGTAGTGGCAGTCATGGTAGGCGTAAGGTTTAAATGTTAGTCTCAAGCAAGGAAAACCAGTTTCAAAATAAAGTCAAATTGGTCAATGTTGTAAGCAGGTATGAATTTGTTATGGCAGAACAGTGAG
Organism: Calotriton arnoldi; assembly: GCA_963921515.1. NCBI lineage: Eukaryota > Metazoa > Chordata > Amphibia > Caudata > Salamandridae > Calotriton > Calotriton arnoldi. Next base: position 181,068 of record CAWUFW010018764.1, on the reverse strand, counting down.
AACAACTGGTTAATGTCTAAAAGGTAATCAAGGAGTAAAAGCAAAAAAAAGCAAGTATACGCAGGCATAGGCAGCTTGTGGCAGTTAAACAAAGAGCTCCAAAACGGTTTAATCTGTACCTGGGTATCAGAGAGAGACGATAACTGTGTTAAAATCTTCCGTGTAAAGCTTCGTGACAGGTTGTCAAGAAAACCAAAAAAAAAACAACAAAAAAAAAAAAACAATATGGCGGCACGCACGCAGGTAGCGCAACGTAGCGTGACGAGGATGAGACAGTGGGGGCACTCGTGCGCATGGGCAAGTACGTCAGCTGTGGCGTCACGAGGTGTAGCAACTGCCCAAGGAGTGTTGGCAAAGTGGTCAAAATTGCCCAAAACTCAATCCGAGCGTCTCAGAAAATCCGGGGCAAGAGGAGGAAGATTGCTGGAGGTTGAAGATAATCACCGCTTTGAAGGTCTCGCTCCGGCATGCGAAGAGATGCAGTCTGTGTCCGTGGGTTCAGGATATTGGGGAGAGTTGGTGGCGGGCTTGTCCCCGCAAGTTTCCTCGTCGCCAGTGTTGAAAGAGACGAACACCGGTAAGTTTTTCACGTCTTTTATTAGTAATTCAGTAAAGCCACCAACTCCTGCTGCCAGCCTGTCGGTTCTCCGGTAACGACTCCTCACGCGAGCCATCACCATGGAGATAGAACAGGCCAGCACACTTTGAAAGATTACAACACAGAACTTTTCCAAGACGTTATTCGACATGCCATATGGCCTGTTGTGAATGCATTCATTTATAGCGATGACATATTGATTTTCAGAGCTACAGAGAAGGAGCATGATAAAGCTCTCACACGTATATGTCATTTACTTACTGATGCAGGTTTGACTTTGAATGTAGACAAGTGTGAGTTCCACAAGACAACGTTAAAGTTCTTTGGCCATATCTTTTCAGATGGGGTATGACACCTGATCCTTCAAAACTACAAGCACTGGAAAATGCTGATAACGTACAAGCTGTTTCTATGATACATTCATTTCTTGGCATGGCTAGTTGCTGTCACAAGACAAATGTAACTGTAACTGTCTGATGGTATTCCTTTCCAAGATGTGGAAAAAATTATGAAATTGTAGATTCTAGACATGTAATGTTTTTATTGTCTTTTAAAAAAAAGTTTTTATTCTGTATGTTTTTATTGATTCTTTGTATGATTATCCATTAAATACATTTATAAGTGCCTTAAGCATTCCGGGTGGAGTATTAACCGAATACAGTGTGGCAGAGTGTGAGTGATTGTGCTGAGTATCTGTGGTTGTATCATTCTGTAGCATCTCCAAAGGGAAAATCACATTTTTTACTTTGTAGTTACTGTTACATACAAGAAGTTGCAGCTACAAGTGATCCACGAGAGTTAACAAAGGAAAATGTTTTATTTGAGTGGTCACATGAATGTGAGAGAAGTTTGAAGAAAACCAAACAAGCCATTGAAACTGCTGCTGAAATGGCCTACTTCAATCCAAAGCTTCATAGAGAGGTTTTTGTTGACACTATCCCGGTCGGGTTAGGCGCTATCCTTCCACAGCACAGTGGACACACAAATGCTCGAAGGAATATAGGGGCATATGCCAGTAGACGTTTGTCCTAGACAGAACGTGCATCCTCACAATCTGAGAAAGAAAGTTTAGCCATGGTATGACCTTGAGAACATTTCCATATATTCCTGTACAGAAAGCCTTTTATGCTGGTAACTGATAATCAAGCTTTGCTGACTCTCTTTGGCAATCCAAATGCTAAGATGCCTCCTCGCATTGAATAATGGGGACAGCGATTCCAAGAATACAGTTATACTATTGTGCATCATTCAGGGAACGATCAAAACCCTGCTCACTACTTTTCCAGAGTGCCTATATAAGGTCAAGGTACTCCATCCAAGACGGCTAAAGCCTACATTATTTTCATTAGAAAATCAAATACTCCAGCTGCTATATTGCTAGCCCAGATCATCACTACCATGAGTCATGATAGTGGCATGCTGAAGTTGAAAGATATAATCACACATCAGTCATGGAACTGACACACTCGGCCTCCCACCATTGATGGTGAATATAAAAAATACAAAACGTTAAAGATGAACTGTCTATAACTCAGGAAGGAGGTATACTGTGAGGGTCAAGAATCCTGATTCCCGAGAGTCTGTGACAGAAAATAATTGAAGTAGCTCATGAAGGACATTGTAGTATTGTTGCCACCAAAAGAATTCTCTGAGTTTGGTTTCCATATTTAGATGAGAGGGTTAAAAAGAAACTCAAGGCCTGTCATCTATGCATCTGCCTTTCTACAAATATTACTCAGCACACTCTTAACATGTCAGAACTCCCTAAGTCTGCATGGGAGAGAATAGCCATCGACCTCTTTCATCCACTAGATAATGGACATCATCTGATGGTAATTGTGGTTGTGTACTCACGTTTTCCATTAATAAAAGATCTCTCATCCACAACTCATGAGCAAGTCATTTAGAGACTTGATGGCATAATTGCAACATGGGGCATTCCAGCCATTTTGAATTCTGAAATTGGCCTGCCTTTTACCAAGGGGTGGGCAGAACTTGCGGAGTTTTACCCCGCAGAGTTACCAAAAAACTCCATTAGATTCCGCGGAGTTCCGCAAGCGGCTGAATTCGCTGCATGCAAGACTCCCTCTACCCGCTGAAGGTTTCTCCCTACCATGGCCAGTGCATCACTGATTCCCTGAACTCCTCCTGGATGGTGCCCGTGCTAGCACTTCCGCCATGCTCTTAGTCAAGCTAGAGAGAGATGGGGGTTAATTATGGATTTAATCTTTCATTTAATCTTTGGGTTTGGCCAGTCTGTTAATTGGTTTCCTAATTTACAAGCTCTGTTTGTAACATGTGTCAGGCCATTCCCTCTAAGCCTTCCTCTGTGATACCCCGCCTTGACGTTCGCACCTTTTGGGCTGTTTCCTTTAGTAAATGTCTACACGTGCCATACTTTTTTGTTAATTGTTCCATCAATTGTTGCATACAATAAACAGCCTGACTAACAACAAACAGAACATAATGAAAAGAGGGCTGCGGCAGTTGCTATAAACAAGCGCTGATGTTCTAGAGGACTGGTGTTGTGTGCTTCCCACTACAGACAACAAAGGATTTGAAGGTAGGAAGGTGAACTTTCTCTGAGTATTTCTCTTCATAGATGAAGAGGGTGGATGCTGCATACTCCCTCCATTACCTGTGCCAGGAACTGGCCAGCTCCGCCACGGACCACTGTCTGGTGTGCAGAGGGAAACTGGCTTGTTTTACAAAGTGCTTTGAGAAACAATGCAACTTTCTAAGCGCATGTGCGCATGCCGGATGTTTCCCAATTTAAACAGCAGTGCAGGAAAAAGAAACACGTTCTAGTTGCACATCGTGTTTATATAGAGTAAAACCAATCAACAAGAGTTATTAATCACCAAAGCTGCCCTGAGGCTGATACAGGGCTCAGCTAGTCGAGGGTTCAAACTGAAAAGTGAGTGGGTGTGTGTATAACTGTATAGGTGAGAAAATGGTTGTCTGATTGACTCTATAGGTGTGTGAGTAGCTCTATGAGTGACTGACAGTGTGTGAGTGGCTGTATGAGTGGGTATATCAGTGGCTGCATTAGTGAGTGAGTTGGTGTATGAGTGGCTGTATGGACAACTTAGTGGATGTGTATGTAGACCTATGAATCAGTGAGTGGGTGTGTAAGTACTGGTATGGATGTGTCAATGGTTTTGAGAATGGTAGTGTGGAAATTGGAGTTGGTGTATGAAAGATTATATTGGGACGTGAGTGGGTGCGTCAGAGATTCTGTGGATGATGTCATCAGTGATGTCATCAGTGATGTCATTTGAGATGTCATTAGTGATGTCATCAGTGATGTCACTGACCATGTCATGAGTGATGTAATATGTGAGGTGATAAACAGCGCATTGCGGGGGTACAAGTTATAGTTAGCTCAGCTAACTATAATTGTTGATATTCTCTGGTTTTGTACAAGTGAAATGTCAGCCTAACTACAACGTCCCTGTAACCTTTGTTTTTTCCAGTGAATTTCTAAGGTTTTTTTAAAAAAAATGCTAATTCCTAACTATAACGACCATGTAAATTTCTAAGGTTTTTTTAAATGTTATTTTTTAATTGTAAAGTCCATTTTTTTAAGTGAGCCTGTAAAATTTTCATATTTTCTTTCTATAATTGGATATTGTATAATATATTTATATTATATACCACAAATTTTTGATTTGGTATGTGTTTATCAAAAAAAGTACATTAATAACTGGTTTTATGTTTAGCAAGTTTTTGAGTCGGCACAACATTGGCGCATTTACTGTGGAGAATCTGTGATCAGCAAAAGTATTTCACAAACTGGAAAAATAGACTTAGAGACATTTTTTAAATTAAGTTTGAGTCTAAATATTTAATAAGATATTGTTTTTACTTTTCTTTCTATGATCAATTTAGGACAAAACCACCTTTACAAAAATAAATTATAATCGTGACTACCGACGTCATCGCAGTGCGGTCGGTATTTGCGAAAAGCGCGTGGTTTGTACAAAGTGTAAACCATATATATAGACACATTCTACAGTATATTTAACAGTAGAGCTTTATTAGTGTACTTTTCAAACTCATATTTTTGTTGTGAGCTTCCAGAAAAATCAGCTGGAAGGCTATTTTCTGTTTTTGCGGTGACGCTGGGCATCGCGACAACGTCGGTATTCGCGGAAATCGTGTGTTTTTCAGAAACTCTAAAACATATATATATACAGATATTTTAATTGATGTTTGACAATAGTCTTATCTGTAGCTGTCTTATACACACTCCCAACAAAAAGGCTCTTGTCAGAGCCACCCAAGTGGTCAACATTTTGTTCATTTTCTTGTCAAATATATATATTTTTTAATCTTTGAAATTTGTGGCGACGTCACGATGATCACGATCACATCGCGAATTCGCAAAACAAAAGCAGACATTCAACAACCACCACCACATTAAAAAGTGTTAACTAAAAAAATTCATTCTAATTATTACAAAACATACATTACTAACTTAAAGATCATTTCTGTACACATATATTTGTAGTAACTTTTTAAAAAACTGTGTTTGAACCCAACTTCCCATTTTCGTGATGACGCCGAGAGTTGCGATGACTCCGGTAACCGAGACGATCGCGCCTTTTTTTAGAAGGTGAAAAACACATATATGCACACATTTTGCAGTATTTTAAACACTAGTATTTTTTTACTGCACTGTTTAAAGTCATATTTTTGTAGAGAGTTTACATAAAAACAACCATTTAAAATGATTTTCCATTTTCGCAGTGTCGCCGGGTGTTGCGATGATATCGGTAGCCGCTGTCACCACAAATATGTTGCGAAATGACAAAACAAATGCAGACATTCAATAGCCACCACCACATTCAAAACTTATAACTGCAAAATGGATTATAACCAACACACTAAGCACATTACTATCTAAACAACTGTATTATAGCATGTACATATCCCTTAATAACTTCAGTGGGTCTATGACTGGCAGCATGAGTGTCTGAGTGGCTCTGTCAGTGGGTATGCAGGTCTCCGAGTGCGACTGTGAGTGGCCACATGAGTCTCTGAGTATATAACTAACTGGGTGCATAAGTCTGTATGAGTGGATCTGTGAGTGGGTGTATGAGTGTCGCAATGGGTCTGTGAGTGAGAGCAGAACTCTGAGTGGGTGAATGAATAGGTGCATGCACAAGTGTCTGAGTAGGTCAATGACTAGGGGGGCGAGTATCTGGGTGGCTCTGTGAGTGGATGCATAGGCCTTGACTGGGTGAGTGAGTAGGTGAATGTATATATGAGTGAGTTTGTGAGTGGGAATGTGAGTTTCTAAGTATATGAATTATTGAGTGACTGTATGAGTCCATAAGTCTCTGAGAGGGTCTGTGACTGAGTGTGTGAATGACTGTATGGGTTCTGTGAATGGGTGTATGAGTGTCTGAGTGTATCTGTGGGTTCTCAGTGGGTCTGTGAGGACATACGTAAGTGTGTGAGTAGGTCTGTAAGTGGGTGCGTGAGTCTCTGAATGGGTCTGTACATGGATGCATGACTCTCCAATTGAGTCTTTAAGTGGGTGCATGAGTATCTGAGTGGGTCTGTGAGTGGGTGCATGAGTGCCCAGCTGGGTCTGTGAGTGGGTATAAGAGTCTCTAAGTGGGTATGAGACTGTATGCATGAGTCTATCAGTGGGTCTCTAAGTAGGTGCATGAGACTCTGAGTGGATCTGTACATGGGGCATCACTCTCCGAGTGAGTCTGTAAGTGGGTGCATGAGTAACTGAATGGGTATGTGAGTCAGTGCATGAGTATCTGAGTAGGTATGTGACTGCATGTATATGTGTGTGAGTGGGTATGTGAATGGGTGTATAAGTGTCTGAGTGAGTTTGTGAGTGCACACATGAGTGTGTGACAGTAACCGGTGAGCGTGTACAAATATATTAATTTTTTAATATATTTTCACCAATATTAACAACGACGTCGTGATATTCGCGATGTTCCTGCGATGGTACACGGGTGGGGGGGTGTGCTGGCGATTGCGGCATTGTCTCAAATATCATGTGCAATTCAAAAAAATACATTTTGGACACATAACTTGTGTCACTAACACACCCATCTCTCAAACATAGGGTCAGAGTATCTTCGCCCTGACCCCTTATGTGGGCTTTCACACTTTTATACCTATATACATATATATATGTGTGTGTGTATATATATATATATATATTCACTGAAAAAACCATAGGTTTTAGGGACAGTTATAGTTAGTTGGACATTGCACTCGTACAAAACCCGTGAAATTCCCCCGTTATAGTTAGTTCAGGTAACTATAACTCGCGCCTCCATAATGCACTGCTGATGATGTCACATATTACATCACTCATGACATGGTCAGTGACATCACTGATGACATCACTGATGACATCTCAAATGACATCACTGATGACATCACTGATGACATCATCCATGTGATAATTTGATGCATCTTCTCACACCCTAATATAACATTTGATACACCCACTGTAAATTACAGACTGCCATTGTCAAAACCATAGACACTCCAACACCAATTACTATATACACACTCACTGATTCTTAGGTCTACACACACACATCTACTCACTCACCCGTACAGTCACTCATACTTATAGTCACTCAGTACAGGACTATTATATGCACTCATACACCTATATAAACACTCACACACCGCCACTCATCCATAGAGGTACTCACACACCTAGTCAGTCATGCAAAACATTAAGCACACACCCATTTACTCACCTATACAGTTATACACACACCAACTCACTTACTCATACAAATACTAGCACATTCTTCAGTGATGTCATCAGTGATGTCACTGACCATGTCATGAGTGATGTAATATGTGACGTCATCAGCAGTGCATTGCGGGGCGCGAGTTATAGTTACCTGAACTAACTATAACGGGGGAATTTCACGGGTTTTGTATGAGTGCAATGTCCAACTAACTATAACTGTCCCTAAAACCTATGGTTTTTCAGTGAATTTCAAAGGTTTTTAAATGCTAATTTCTAACTATAACGTGTCTGAAACCTATGGTTTTTTCAGTGAATTTCAAAGGTTTTTTAAATGCTAATTTCTAACTATAACGTGCCGGAAACCTATGGTTTTTTAAGTGAATTTCAAAGGTTTTTAAATGCTAATTTCTAACAATAACATGCCCCGCCCCTCCCTTCACCACTGTGCAAACGCGCCCCGTGGCGCGTTTTAAGTTGGGGGATTAAGTTCCCTTGAATCATGAGGGTCCCTGGGGTCCAACTAGCCCACCCTGTACCTCCAGTATGCGCCAGGAGGCTGCGTTGCAGAGAGGTGTTCAGAGGCCACGCCCCTTTTTACACCTCTCTGCAACGCAGCTCTGTGGCGCTTTCTGGACGTACCTGGTGGGCTAGTTGACCCTCAGGATTGAAGGGGATTTAATTCCCCATCTTAAAATGCACCACGGGGCCTGTTTGCACACATGTCACCTGAAGCCCCACCCCCTCCCTTCACCACTGTGCAAACGCGCCCCGTGGCGCGTTTTAGGTTGGGGGATTAAGTACCCTTGAATCCTGAGGGTCCCTGGAGTCCAACTAGCCCACCATGTACCTCCAAAAGCGCCACAGAGCTGCATTGCAGAGAGGTGTAAAAGGGGCGTGGCCTCTGAACACCTCTCTGCAACGCAGCTCCTGGCACATACTGGAGGTTCCTGGTGGGCTAGTTGGCCCCAGGGACCCCCAGTATTCAAGGGAATTACTTCCAGTTCTTACAATGCGCCAGGGGCGCATTTGCAGAGTGCTGCAGGGAGGGGCAAGGCCTCCCGGCACGATGCCGGTCTTTTTTTTGTCTATCTTTTTATGGGAGGGTGGCCCCCTTCCCTGGGCCTCCATTTGCCCTGGTTGCCCCATCCCCCGGGCATGCCCTCTTTTTTTTTTAGAATAAATATTTGGAGGGGGGCTGCGTGGCCCCCCTCCTCAGGCCATTTAAGGCCCCGGGGACCCCATCCCTCGGAGCCGGCCTTTTTGTCCTTTTTTTATTTTATTTTTTTTAATCGAATTTTGGGGAGGGGGCTGCGTGGCCCCCCTCCCGGGCCACTAATGGCCCGGGGACCCCATCCCCCGGGGCCTGGCCACTTGTTGGGGACCATGGGGGGGTCCCCAATCCCCGCACGGTCCTGCCGGCTCCCCGCGTCCTGCGTGAGCCGGCATTGCTTTCCATAAGGGAGCTGCTGACATGCAGCTCCCTTATGGAAAAGCAATCTGCTTTGCTTCATTGAAGCGAGAGCAGGTTTCCCTGCTCTCGCTTCAATGAAGCAAAGCAAGTTTGCAATGACAGGACGGGAGCCGCGAGGCTCCCGTCCTGCCATTGCAAACAGCAGTGTCCAGGGGTAGGCACCCGGGACACTGCAGGAGCCGGCCCTGGGGGTAGCGGTCCCCAGGGCCACCACAGGCTCCAGGAGGGGGCCGCGCGGCCCCCTCCCTTCAATTGCACAGCCCCGGGGAGGTGGTGGTCCCCGGGGCTTCGGGGGTCCGAAACGGACCCCCACATTTGTTTTCTAAGTGCCCCGGGGAGGTGGCGGTCCTCGGGGCATGTGGGGGGGCTGGAGCCCCCCCACACAGGTGATTAAGAAAAAAAGAAGCCCCGGGAGGTGGCAGTCCCGGGGCTGCGGGAGGGCGGAGAGCCCTCCCGCACCATTTGTTATTTAAAGCCCCGGGGGTCCCGGGGCTTGGGGAGCCTTAGAGGCCCCCACATAAATATAAACCCACCCCCGCATGCCCCCGGGACTTGGGCCACCCGGGCAAAACAGCATCGAAGCGCGGAGACCGCGCTTCGATTTTTTATCGGCGGGATCCGCGCACCCTAAGCGCATCCCGCTGATTTAAAAAAAAAGCTTTGCCCAGGGGTCCTTGTGGGACCCCTGAGCAGACCTAGGGGTCAGGGTGTTTCTACCCTGCCCCCTTGTTGCGTTTGGCAACGTGTTTCTGTGCCTCTAATCACGGCGGGATCCGCGCACCCTAAGCGCATCCCGCCAATTTTTAAAAAAATGCTTTTTCTGCCCAGGGGTCCTTGTGGGACCCCTGAGCAGACCTAGGAGTCAGGGTGTTTCTACCCTGCCCCCTTTTGCGCTTTGCGCACTTGTTTCTGTCCCTCAGTTCTACCGAGGGACAAAATGGCTGCCAACACTTCCTGATTTGGAGTGTTGACAGCCACTTGACAGCCAATTAGCATGCAGCTCGTGATCGGGAGGGTACGCGGACCCTACTCGGCCATAGATATATATGTGACTTTACTTTTGATTTTCTCAGGAACTACTGAACGGATTTACACCATTTAAGCAACAGGCACGACACTGAACCAAGGGCTACCTATTTGCCAAATTTGGTGTAATTCCGTTCAGCAGTTCGGGCTGTAGCTGCGACTATAGGTTCCTATGGAAAATTGCATGGGGAAAACTCGTTTTGGGACCCCCCTTTTTTCTCGGCCCCCGCTTGACGAATCACCCCGAGACTTTCCGGATAGGAGTGGACCGGAGGGCCCCAACAAGTTTGAAAATTTCGCGAAGATTCGTCAACCAGCGCCAAAGTTATTTCAAATAGAATGTTGCGGATTTCCTATGGAAAATAGGTCCTAACTATAACTATCTACTGGCGACCGCCAGTAGATAATATATATATATATATATATATATATATATATATATATGCCTATATATTTATACACCTGAATCTTCAAACAGGCCTCTAGGTGCAACACCGTGCTGTAGTGAAACCGGCACTGATGAAAGCCACACGGCTGAAACGCGTCTGCCTGAACGTTTCACGGACTTCAGAACTTAACGCAATGCACCAGATTTTATGTAATTAAATACCACTTGCTATTTTACCCGAGCAGTGTCGGACCCTTCTTTTGGTGAGTGGGGGGCTTTGAACTTGAGATATATATATATATATATATATATATCTATATATATATATATATATATATATATATATATGTACTACTGGTGGTCGCCAGTAGATAGTTATAGTTAGGACCTATTATCCATAGGAAATCCGTAACATTCTATTCCCAATAACTTTGGCGTCGGTTGACGAATCATTGCGAAATTTTCAAAACTAGTGGGGCGCTCCGGTCCGCTCCTGTCTTGAAAGTTTCGAGGTGATTCATCAAGCGGGAGCTGAGAAAAAGGGGGTCCCAAAACGTGTTTTCTCCATGTTAATTCCCATAGGAAATTTTAGCCACGGCTACAGCCCGAACTGCTGAACGGAATTACACCAAATTTGGCAAAAGGTAGCGCTTGGTTCAGAAAGCGACCTTTTTTAAATGGTGTAAATCCGTTCAGTAGTTGCGGAGAAATTCAAAAAATAAGAGTCAAAAAATCAATTTTCCATAGGAAACTTTATGCAAGGCTACAGCAAAAAATGCTGAACGGAATTACACCAAATTTGGCAAAAAGGTAGGGCTTGGTTCGGAAAGCACCATTTGTAAAAATGGTGTAAATCCGTTCAGTAGTTGCTGAGAAAATCCAAAATAAAGGTTTCGATATCTATGGCCGCTGTGGATCCGCGCACCCTCCCGACCACGAGCTGCATGCTAATTGGCTGTCAACACTCCAAACCAGGAAGTGTTGGCAGCCATCTTGTTCCTCGGTAGAACCGAGGAACAAGAAAGCAGTAAAACAAGTGCGCAAAACGCAAAGGGGGCAGGGTAGAAACACCCTGACTTCTAGGTCTGCTCAGGGGTCCCACAAGGACCACCTGGGCAGAAAGCATTTTTTTTCAAAAATCGGCAGGATGCTCTTAGGGTGCGCGGATCCCGCCGATTAAAAAAAACACACAAGAAACAAGTGCGCAAACGCACAAAGGGGCAGGGTAGAAACACCCTGACCCCTAGGTCTGCTCAGGGGTCCCACAAGGACCCCTGGGCAGAAAAAGCAACAACAAAAAACAACAACAAAAAAGACCGGCATCGTGCCGGAGGCCCCGCCCCTCCCTGCAGCAGTCTGCAAACGCGCCCCCTGGCGTGTTTTAAGAAGGGGAAGTAATTCCCCTTGAATACTGGGGGTCCCTGGGGGCCAACTAGCCCACCAGGAACCTCCACTATGCGCCATGGGGCTGCATTGCAGAGAGGTGTACAGAGGCCACGCCCCTTTTACACCTCTCTGCAACGCAGCTCTGTGGCGCTTTGGAGGTACATGGTGGGCTAGTTGGACTCCAGGGACCCTCAGTATTCAAGGGACTTAATCCCCCAACTTAAAACGCGCCACGGAGCGCATTTGCACAGTGGTGAAGGGAGGGGCGTGGCTTCAGGTGACATGTGTGCAAACAGGCCTCGTGGCGCGTTTTAAGATGGGGAATTAAATCCTCTTCAATCCTGAGGGTCCTGGGGCCAACTAGCCCACCAGGTACCTCCAGTAAGCGCCACGGAGCTGCATTGCAGAGTGTTGTAAAAGGGGCGTGGCCTCTGAACACCTCTCTGCAACGCAGCTCTCTGGCGCATACTGGAGGTATCTGGTGGGCCAGTTGGCCCCTAGGGACCCTCGGGATTGAGGAGGAATTAATTCTCCAACTTAAAACGCGCCACAGGGCGTGTTTGCAGACATGTCACTTCAGGCCCCACCCCTTCCTTCACCATTGTGCAAATATTCCTCTAAAATCAGCCGAACTACGAATTCCGATTTACTCACCTGTTATCAGGAGACACCTCAGTGCTGCATCTTTGAGCCCAGTACTGATCCTGAAAAGTAATTTTAACCATACTTACCAGTAACTTGAATTTTCTTCCATAGGCTAACATTGACTGGTTTCACTTGGAAATTCTTCTAAGTGTGGAGTTTTGGAACTTTATAATATTCCTCTAAAATCAGCCGAACTACGAATTCCGATTTACTCACCTGTTATCAGGAGAGACCTCAGTGCTGCATCTTTGAGCCCAGTACTGATCCTGAAAAGTAATTTTAACCGTACTTACCAGTAACTTGAATTTCCTTCCATAGGCTAACATTGACTGGTTTCACTTGGAAATTCTTCTAAGTGTGGAGTTTTGGAACTTTATAATATTCCTCTAAAATCAGCCGAACTACGAATTCCGATTTACTCACCTGTTATCAGGAGAGACCTCAGTGCTGCATCTTTGAGCCCAGTACTGATCCTGAAAAGTAATTTTAACCGTACTTACCAGTAACTTGAATTTCCTTCCATAGGATATCATTGCCTGCTTTTTGCTGAAAAAGTTTCTGTCGATTTTGAAACATACAAATATTCCTCTAAAATCAGCCGAACTACGAATTCCAATTTACTCACCGGTTATCAGGAGAGACCTCAGTGCAATGTACAATATTGGTGCTCGTATCTTTGAGCCCAGTACTGATCCTGAAAAGTAATTTTAACCGTACTTACCAGTAACTTGAATTTCCTTCCATAGGCTAACATTGACTGGTTTCACTTGGAAATTCTTGTGTGTGGAGTTTTGGAACTTTATAATATTCCTCTAAAATCAGCCGAACTACGAATTCCGATTTACTCACCTGTTATCAGGAGAGACCTCAGTGCTGCATCTTTGAGCCCAGTACTGATCCTGAAAAGTAATTTTAACCGTACTTACCAGTAACTTGAATTTCCTTCCATAGGCTAACATTGACTGGTTTCACTTGGAAATTCTTCTGTGTGTGGAGTTTTGGAACTTTATAATATTCCTCTAAAATCAGCCGAACTACGAATTCCGATTTACTCACCTGTTATCAGGAGAGAACCCAGTGCTGCATCTTTTAGCCCAGCACTGACCCTGAAAAGTAATTCTAACCGTACTTACCAGTAACTTGTATTTCCTTCCATTGGAATCCATTGTCTGGTTTTCAGCAGAAAAGTTTCAGTGTTGATTTTAACAAACTACAAATATTCCTTAAAAATCGCCTGTATGACTTAAACGCATTCTTTCAACTGTTTACAGGAGATGCACCAGTGCTGGATCCAGGATCCACCACTGAGTAAGAAAAAGTAACGATAACACTACTTACCTGCTAAGTGAATTTCCTCCCATAGGATAACATTGGTGATTCTATGTGAAAAAGTTTCTAAGTGTCAACTTTTAAAATACAATAATATTCCTTAAAAATCACTACTGTAACCAAAACGCTTTTACTCAACTGTTTACAGGAGATGTCCCAGGACTGAATCTAGGATCCAGTCCTGTGGTTAGAAAAGTAATCCATAAAGTAACTAATTGCATTTAACTAGAAATTCCCATTGAGCTCAATGTTGCATTGTGTTTGAAATTGTGTTGCCCATTGCAACAATTGTAACTACTGTACTTAAAAGTCTATTGCCTATTTGCAAAGTATTTAAACTAAAGTAATTCATTCTGAGAAAGTATATTTTGTAATGTAATGTATAATGTAATTACAATGTAATTTAAAAAATAAAATATGTAAAAATAAATAGTTTAAAAAAATGTAGTAAATCAGTATCAAAAAAATAAATATAACAATTAATACATTTAAAAATTGTCATTTACAAAACCTTTGAAATTCACTGAAAAAAACCATAGGTTTCAGACATGTTATAGTTAGGAATTAGCATTTAAAAAACCTTTGAAATTCACTGAAAAAACCATAGGTTTCAGGCACGTTATAGTTAGAAATTAGCATTTAAAAAACCTTACAAATTCACTGAAAAAACCATAGGTTTTAGGGACAGTTATAGTTAGTTGGACATTGCACTCGTACAAAACACGTGAAATTCCCCGTTATAGTTAGTTCAGCTAACTATAACTCGCGCCCTCACAATGCACTGCTGATGACGTCACATATTACATCACTCATGACATGGTCAGTGACATCACTGATGACATCACTGATGACATCACTGATGACATCATCCACATGATAATCTGATGCACCTCCTCACACCCTAATATAACCTTTGATACACTCACTCTAAATTACAGACTGCCATTCACAAAACCATAGACACTCCAACACCAATAACTACATACCCACTCACTGATTCTTAGGTCTACACACACATCCACTCACTCACCCGTACAGTCACTCATACTTACGGTCACTCAGTACAGGACTATCATATGCACTTATACTCCTATATAGACACTCAAACACCGCCACTCATCCATAGAGGTACTCACACACCTAGTCAGTCATGCAAATAATTAAACACACTGCCATTAACTCACCTATACAGTTATACACACACCAGCTCACTTACTCATACAAATACTAGCACATTCTTATGCTCTTATACAATCACTGATACAAGCACACACTCATCCATACAGTCACTCTCACAATCACACACTCTCGCTTATAGCTATTTATATACTCCAACACACATATATACTGCCTTTCACATATGTAGTTACTCACACATGTACCACTGGGACATACATTCACTCACTAACACACTCTTACACACACTTACCCACCCATACAGTCTATCACAGATGCACTCTTGAAACCATCCACCCAGTGAATCACCCACTCACACATCTATGCACAGAGTCGCACACACCCCACCCACACAAACACTCAGGCACCCATACAAATACTCAGACAACCAATCAATAACTTATATAGACACTCATGTAGCTATTCACAAACCCATGCATCCACTTACACAGCAATAGACAGACGGATACAGACATTCACCCAGTTTAGTCACTAACCCATGCATTCAGTTAGATACGTTTAATCACTCACTTATAGAGTTAGTCACGGACCTACTAAATCATCCATACAGACACTTAGACACCCACTCATTCTTCAATACGCCTTTCCCTATATATATTAAAAAATATTTAAACTTTACAGAAACACACAGTCACTGGATGATGTCATCAGTGATGTCATTTGAGATGTCATCAGTGATGTCATCAGTGATGTCACTGACCATGTCATGAGTGATGTAATATGTGACGTCATCAGCAGTGCATTGCGGGGCGCGAGTTATAGTTAGCTGAACTAACTATAATGGGGGAATTTCACGGGTTTTGTATGAGTGCAATGTCCAACTAACTATAACTGTCCCTAAAACCTATGGTTTTTTCAGTGAATTTGTAAGGTTTTTTAAATGTTAATTTCTAACTATAACGTGCCTGAAACCTATGGTTTTTTCAGTGAATATATATATATATCCAACAAAGCACTTGAGTAATGTGCGCTCTCGGGTCATAAATACACCAGTCAGCGTTCCAAATTAGAAAGGGGATTTATTCCATTCATAAACCCTCCGTGACACGTTTCGACCTCACACGGTCTTGATCACACACCGGAGTAGAAAATCCAAGGGCCTTACATACATTTCCTGTTAGACATTAAAGACGGACTAAACCAAAGTATGTACACGTTGAATACAACAAAAACCGCCTCCATCTTAAAACGGGAAAAACAAAGTAAAGTACTAAACAATTCAAATTGCAAAAGTAAAGTACAATTCATACTGTGAATACTTGCCACCTGGGATTAAATTATACATCAAAATTCATATTTAACAATGTACAATATTGGTGCTCGTATGTAACGAGTTGGTTTAGTGCTAACAATGGTTATGTCCCCAGAGAATCCCTGGGGTCTGTGTACTGCTGCAAAATGCATGTGTACCATTCAATGCCGCTGATGCATTATGCTTAATCTGCAGGAGCGTGTTCCGTCCAAGTGGGCGGGGCCAAACTACGTGTCCACGGGTCTACTAACCTCCATGGTGCATTCTGGTGCCTGAAGTCCCAGAGAATACTCTGTGACTCAGCGGGATATGTATTCTGTATACTAGTGGCACAGGTCTTCTCAGACTGACCTCGTGATTTGCCTTTACTAAGGGCTCCCATACGATGTCTGTGCTTACACAAGTGGTGTGTTGCTCTCCCTCATATCGCATGTGGGTGTGACTCGTGGTTCTTTGTATTGGGTGCCCAATTTGAGACCCCACAACCTGGTGGCATACATAATCAAATGAAATTCACAGAGACCTTATTGATCATTTTTGACCTCTTTCACCAAGCAAAGAGCAAATATCTCGAGATTGTAAATACTAGCCACCTTGTGGTATCCGTCTTAAAAATGCGTAAAGCATCAACAGGGCATGTAAAAGATAATAGACGACAGGCAGGAATTAACCAGTTTTTCCGAAGGTCAGTATAGGAGGGACAAAAAAGAAAAAATGATCAAGAGTCTCGGGGACGGAATGACAGGTTGGGCACATATATGTTACAGATGCATTTTCCCAGGAGCTTCTCCTAGAATTAAGGGGGAGAACTCCGTACCTAAATTGAATATACAGAGGTCTTGCCTGGGGAGGTTCGATGTCATCCATAAACATTTCAAAACCAAACCGTCCTTTTATATTTATAAAACTAGAAGCTAAAGTACCATGTGCAATACCATCAATATAGACCCCGGATCCTCCCACAGTGGCCCCAGCCCTAGTTTAAAAAACCACTCCTTGATCTTTTTGAACCACACCAGGCAGCCTGTTTGTTTTTGTAGGGTCAGTAGCTCCTCCAAGGCCTCCTTCACCGGAACCTGCGTGTTACTGGTCCAGATCCTTACCCAAAACAAAAGAGCCTTAAGAATGGCAAATTTGTTAAAAGGTTTAAGACCAAGCTCAAGTCTTAACGGCATGAGGAGAGTGTTCACAGGTAAATTAAGAATCGCCCTAATAAATTTATTCTCAGCAAGGACTAAGTCCTTGAGATTCTCCAGCCCCCATAGCTCAGCCCCATATAGGGCTGCTCCTAGACCTTTAGCCCTATGGAGTTCCAAAATTGGGGAGAGTGGTCGATATGGAGACGTTCTAGCCCTCCCGGCTATTGCGCAGTCAGCATACTGGAGAGTCAAAGTACTCTTTTCAATTTGGGGTGTCCAAATCAGCCTATCACTAATTCGTACTCCCAGGTAGTCAAATGCCTTAACCTGCTCCAGGGTTTGCAAGCCCAGCGTCAATTTACCCTTGTGGGATTTATAGGGGGTTAAACGTCATATATTTAGTCTTAGAACAATTAATTTCCAATCCCCTGTCCTTACAGGCTTTAGCAAATTTGTTCAAAATATTCTGAATCCCCTTTGGCGTCCTGGCAATGAGTAACGTATCATCTACAAAAAGCAGGGAGGGCATAGGACTACCCGCTAATTTTGGGGGATCACCTCCACAATCATACAACTCTCCTATTAACCCGTTTATGTACAGGGTAAAAAATGTTGGGGCGAGAACACATCCCTGACGTACTCCCTTACAAACAGAAATATCATTTGAAAGACTGCCATCAAGATTCCATTTGACCTTTGCATAGGTGTCATGGTGCAGGCGTATCAAAATTTTAAGTAGCTATGATGGGAGTCCTAGATCACTTAGGGCTGACCAAAGTTGAGTACGATCTATTGAATCAAAAGCCGTTTTTAGATCCACAAACACGACATACAAGTGACCTCCTCTAATGGTCACTTCCTTCCATATTAGCAGAAGAAATCTAAAAACTTGATCTATAGTGCTTGTGGAGGCCCTAAATCCTGCCTGCAGATTTGATAAAATATTATTCTCCTCAATCCAATTTTGGATCCGGGTTAAAATAATTTTACAAAAGATTTTTTGGGAGACGTCTATAAGGCTAATGGGCCTATAATTTGCGGGAGACCCTTTGTCTCCCTTTTTGTATATTGGAATAATTTCAGCGCGTTTCCAGGACACCGGGATGTCACCACCACACAAAATAGCATTAAAGACCATTTGTAGCAGTGATCCCCATATTTTAGGCTTTGCTTTGTACATGTCTCCTGGAAGCTTATCTAGGCCCGGGGCTTTCCCGTTCTGTAGAGAATTAATAGCTGTAATAGTTTCCTCTATTGTAATAGCAGTCTCATCAGTTAATGTATGGTCTGAATAATTCAACTGTAAACCTAGATTAGGGGCAACTTGATTGCCTGCATAAAGATGCTTAAAATACTCCTCCCAAACATGGGACTGTATATGGAAATCTGTTTCCATTTTCTGTTTGGCTGACCCTTTCGACAGGAGATGCCAGAATAATTGGCTGTCCTTCTGCCTTGATGCTTCTATGAGTGAGCGCCAATTTCCTGACTCCCAATCGCTTTTTGCCTTGTCTTATGCCGATTTATACAGCTTCCTGCTATTTATAATATCTATGCGAGATTTTTCCTTTACCGCCACAATTAAATCATCCTTTTTTGCAAGCCTCATTATACCACGGGGCGGTACTCCGTGAGGATGAGTTTTGATTGCACTGTTTATAAAAAAATGGTCTTAGTGTACAAGTCAATTGCTGGAATGTGGCCATAATGTCGTCTGCGCTAGCAACAGTGTTGCTCATGTCGGGGAGAATCTCCACAACCTCAGAATATATTTTTGGGAGAATAATTGGATCAGCCAGTATTTGTGGCCATTTTACTCTTTTATTATTGTTGGTAGTGATTACAGGGGCGATCTTATGCCAAGACTGTCCATATAAGAGTACTAGGCCAGACAACGTAAGGGCCAGAGCATTATGGTCGCTATCGTCCCGAATTAATACGACCATATCTTTGACGTTTGGCCAAAGATCAAGATCAACCAAAATATCTCAATCCTGGTTTTGGCTTCCCCCCTCTTAAACGTGTCGCATGCTTCTATGTCTGAACGTGTCCGACCATTACAGGCTCGGACCCCGTGGGTAATGGTGAATGATAAAACCTGTTGCCCCACCCTAGTACACTTCTTAATAGGTGTAATCTGAAGCTTCTTAATCCCGCTGGCTTTGTCTCCATCATATATTAGCTCCTGTATATAGTCAACTGGTTCAAATGTTATATTAAAGTCACCCGCGACTATGAGTTGATAATTCCCCTTGGTTGAGTCAAGATAATTTGTTAATGTGATTATCGTGTCAGATAACTTGTGAGGACTACTAAAGCGATTGTAGATGTTAAATAGCCTAAGATGGATATTTCCTTTCAGGGAAGTCAGTTCCAACCCAAGTATTTCCTCTGAACCTAGTTCCAGCACCTTGATTTTACATGCTAAAGTATTCTTAGCCAGATTAATAAACCACCGGCTGGGCGGCGAACTGAAGACTGCCTAGCTTCTACACTGAAAGTAGTGAACCCCACCCTATGTACCTGCTCAACCGCCCAGGTTTCCTGGAACAAGCATAGATGGAAATCATCCACTAGCTTACACCACTCAGGGTCAATTAACTTAGACTTTATGCCTGCTATGTTCCAGGATAAGATTTTCAAATCCTGGATTTCTAACATGGGCTCCTGGGCACTACTTCCTAAGGTGGTTTTTGCTCTCTCATAGTCTAGTTGTTGAAACTGGTGGCAATGCTTAATTATTGGGCTGCAGTGTACAATTTCACTATCAATATTGATTTTAATAAACTCTTCGAACTGAATAGCAGATGGTTCCTCAGATGTCATTTGTGAGTTGGTAGTTACAATGGGTAGTCAAACTTGGGAATCCAGTTCAGTCAAAGGTTGTAATCTATTTCTCAGTTCCAAAAAGGGGAACTCCTGTCTCGCACAAGGCTTCTTAATAAGTGACTTAATAACCGGAATGTTTGGGCCTGCACATTCAAGGTGCCTATAAAAAAACCAGAGTGGTACAATATCAATCCCTAGTCTTGGCCTCTGGATTAATGGATTGTTCCCCCAGCTAAGCAACTGTCCCGCTAGCATTGAGGGTCTACAATTTATGATGATACAATCTCCTGCTATGGACTTACGTAACGGGCCAACCCAACTTATCCGTCTTAGAAACAGGATGTCACTATGGTTGGTATTTGAAAAATTTGTATTCTGTGTTAACCAGTGGCAGACTTTGTTTTTCAACTGGTTCAGAGATTCTTTTTGATTTCCCTGTAGCGGGGGGACATTAGTTAGGATTGCCACATAGGGGCAACACTCTGGGGGAAGATGTAGTGTCACCTTATCGTCTTGATCAATCAGACCATTTTGATTCAACATTTCAGGGAGTGTTTGTTGACTGCAATCAATTAAATTCCCAGTAGGAGTTAAATTGGAGGGGAAAGGCCCGATATTACTAGGAGGCAACCTTACATTCCCCAGGTGACTAGAGCGTAAGGGCCCTATCTGTTTGTGTGGTACTGCCCTAGTATCATTCCTATTAGTTCCAGTATTTAAGGTACAAGTTGGTAAATCGACATTTCTACTAGTAAGCCCCTCACCAGAATAAGAGCCCCCATGAGAATCAGCCCCCCCTTCAAATATTTTCATTGTTACCCCTGCCCCAGATAATATATCAGCAACCGATTTATGAATTAGTTCCACGCTAGACTCCAATTTGTCAAGTCTAGCCAGGATAGGCAGAAAGTTTTTGGCAATAGTTTTTTCTATGCATGATATTAGTGTTACAATAGTTTGCGGGGGTAATTCCTCTGAGTGGAGAGGCGAATTAGTGTTAGAGTCAATCATAAGAGATGGTCTTTGCAGTGTGTCAGAAATGTCTTCCGGGGCTAAATCCTGGATCTTTTCCCTGGATCTACTCCGTACAACCCGTAAAGGCTCCGAATGTTTTACCTTTTTTTTCCTTTTAACTGGGCTTTCACGCACTGGGGTTGCTCTAGGTAAAGAAAAAGGGCACTGAACGGGGGATGAGACAGATGGACTTCTATTGAGTACATGATTGTTCTGACTGGAGTCACTTGTTGGAAGAGCTTGTGCAGTAGCCTCAGTAATAGGGCCAGTAATAAGAGCAGCCGAACCCCCTTCCACTGACAAACGGCGCTCTGCAACCCGAATCCCCTTGTCGATGGCTTTGGCGGCCCGTAGGAGGAAGCAGTCGAGTGTAGAGTTTAGCGATGGTTTTGGAGTGACCGCTTTCCCCCCGTCGATTTTAGTTTAGCCGCCATTTCAAATAGGGGTGTATTACAAATATAAATCAAACGTACTGGTGCAAGAAGACTCTAATCAGGCTGATCCAGAAACCAAGAGACCGGGCCCAACCCAGCCTCTTCCGGGCTCTGACGGGCAAGGACGGGCCCGCCCTTGGCCCGGGCTTGGCCTGGGCGCTGCCCACCCGCGTCCTGCTCTGCGGGGGCCCGTGTCGGTTTATATCTTGCGCCTCCTGGCGCTGGGTGTGATGCTATGTGCGTGGTGCAGCCTGGGGCTCTGAGTCCTGGCCTCCAGTCCCGGCAGGAAAGCAGGCGTAGAGAGGTGCAATCGGGCATCCCGCGCTGTGGGGGCCAGCGTCGGTTTATATCTCTAATCAGACTGCCCCTTGTTGTACAACAAATATTGAAGTCAGTGGAGTGTCTGGATCCAGGAACCAAGAGACCGGGCCCAGCCCAGCCTCTTCTGGACTCTGACGGGCAAGGACGGGCCCGTTCTTGGCCCGGGCTTAGCCTGGGTGCTGCCCGCGCGCGTCCCGCGCTGCGGGGACCCGCGTCGGTTTATATCTCGCGCCTCCTGGTGCTGGGTGTGACACTATGTGCGCGGTGCAGCCTGGGGCTCTGAGTCCTGGCCCCCGGTAGGAAAGCAGGCGTAGAGAGGTGCAATCTTTTTTACATAATATTTTTATTAACTTTTCCAACCAATATACGGTGACAACATTTGCAGTGCATCCAAAAGGTGTACATACAGAAATCCAAGGATCAGGAAATACCTAGCTAAACATTACAGTACACTGTTGATAGTGATGAGGCCCAAAGCCTCCCTTTCTATTCCCCAGCTAAACCCTCCCCATCCCTCCTGCAACCCCAACTTTGGAAGAGCAATCCTACCTTTCAGGTTTTACCATGCCCCCTGTCCCAAAGGGACTTAGGCCACCCAACAATGTAGCTTACCCTTGCAAAAACAAAACCCCAAAACACTGGAGGTCAAGACTGGGCTCCCATACTCAAACTAACAATCCTAGAGCCCTACAACAGGAGTGCAATGTGGCTGTATGCTAATTAAAAAGTGGAAGACAGGTCTCCATTTAGCTTCAAAGAGAAGATGGGTACCGTTCATATTGCAAATAAGCTTTCCATCAAAAAGATGGATCATAGTTGGTGGTACCATGGCATGAGCGGAGGGGGAATTCTTCTGCTTCCAATGGTCAGTTTAGTGGCCGCGAAACACAGCAGCACAACATGCCATTCTTGCCACTTGATTACATTAGGTTCAGAGGGCTGTAAACCCAGAAGCATCACCTCTGGCATTGCAAGGACTAGGAATTCCAGTATAATTCTAAGTGCTTGCATCATCTCCTCCCAAAAAGAGTGAATGTTTGGGTTTGCCCAGCTGACATGCAGTATGTATCCCAGGGTGCCGCACCCCTGCCAGCATTGTGAGGCAAAGACTATGACACATGCAGTGCAATATGGATGGAGTATATTGCCACCCATACCATACTTTATAAAGAATTTCCCTGCCTAGGTTCGATATGGATAATGAGTGGCTATCTCTCCCAAAGCATTCCCAATGCTGCAGTGTAACCTGTTTCTGCAGAGCTTGTTCCCATACTGTATTATGTTTCCATATGGTGGGCATATCCAATGACAATGACATTCGGTAGAGGTTAAAAATGGTGCTTCTGGTACCCACCAGATATGGGGAAAGGGTTTCAAATGTGGTTTTATCTCTGGTGGCCACTGTGTGAATGGGTGGATAAGTGACCCAGTGACAATCAAAGCATAATGTAGGAGTTCTGTTTCAGGAAGTTCAAAATCTGCTTTACATTGCAAAAAGGTCTTTGGAGTTACCCCTATAACATATCAGAAATCATCTTGCAACCTCCCTCTCTTCATAGTCTAAAGCTTGACCTTCTAGGGATTAGAATGAATTGGTGTGTATGGTGATCGGCCTGTCACCCCTTCCCTTGTGGTTACAGAGCAATCCCATGTTTTCAATGTCGTCCTCACAGGAGCACTAAGATAGGCATTCGGGGGCTAATGTTGCTCATTCAGCCAAGCAAGATCCAAGAGAGGGCAGTCAACCATAGCGTGGTCCATCCAACCAGTTTTTTTCAGACTCTAACATGGACCATTCAACAACAGTCGATAGCTGGGTGGCTGCATAATAGCTGGGAATTCTAGGCACTGCCATACCCCCTTTTTCCTATGTTGAATCAAAACCATCTGTGAAATCAGATAAAGCATGTTAGTTGCTGCTGGATCCTGCTTAAGTATGCCATGTCGAGCCATATTGGCTGCGCTTGAATTATATAGAGAAGGCACGAAGGATGGACATCTTTATCATGTTTTTTATTGTACCATTCGAAGAGAGAATCAGATTTGCCCATGACACTAGGTCCTTCCTTAGCTCCGATACTAGGCAGGGAGTAGTTGACAGGGAAAAGCTTCACCAGAGTTCTAGATATTTTAACTTCTAGTGAAGGAAGTGGCCCGTTTAGGGTCACCCGGGTCACTAATGACCCCCTCTCAGCCTTCCATACCAAATGAAGAGTCAGTCAGACAGTAAAGAATACAAACCAATAACTGTTTATTATATACACTCAACCTCCACTGGTCCCGCTGCAGGTGATGTGTTTCGCGGAAGCAAATGATAACTGGCCCCAGATCCCTTAAGCTTTTACATATGACCCCACATTTTTTGGGTATGTTTAAACCTTTCACATTTAAGGTAACAACATTAACCATGTTCCTCCCGTGACATATATGATAGCTGGGAAGGCTTTAGCAAGGCAATTAGGTTTGGCCAAAAAAGTGGTGAGGTCCCCCCAAAGAACAAGAAAATAAGTTGAAAAAAACAAAATAAACTACAGCTTCCATAGTCAAGGGCTCCAGTAGGCCCACAAGAACACAGCAGTCGAGGGTGCTCACTGGCTCCACCAACCACTGATTAGAGGGCAAAAAGACCCCTCTCCTCCATCCTTGGCATAATCAGGACAGGGCCCTTCATGACCTGCTCTCGCCAGTGCGACAAAAGCAGGGTACAGAAATGGTGACCTCCCTTGCTCCAGCCCAACCTGGAACTCAAAATAGATGTTAAAGTGCCATGTTTCGTCCTTCTTTGGAGGCCCATACTCGGGCTGAGTGAATGTCCTCTGGGAGAGTCATGAAGCCATGGCAGGGAAATAAAAGTCTGATGGCAGACCAGAAGCGCAGCGGGCATGGTCCAAAGGGTTCCAATGTAGTCTGGGCGGGAGCCGTTCTTGATCCCCTAGGCTGCATGACTCAGAAGCATGGCCCCTTGGGTGACTCGAACCCAGCAGATTCCCTTTACTCAGGGAGGACTAATGTTGTTGTTAATGCTGCAGGGATTCCAACACAGCGTCTGTCGTAGGCATGCCCAGTAAATGCGCTGCTTTTGAGGCTTTCGTAACAGCTTAGTGACTGCCACCCAGTTCAAATGATAGGCCAAAGGGGTAAGTCCAGCAGTATTGTATAAAATCGTCCTTAAGTTTCTTGGTGACATCTCTGAATTCTGCACTTCATTAAAGGATTATTCGGGCCACATCCTGATATATTGCACACAAACAGTCTCGAAAACAGGTATTACTCAGATCCCTCGCTTGGCCCAAGATTTCTTCCTTTTCGGAATACTAATGAAACTTCCCCAGAATATCCTTGGGTCACTGTTGTTGGGCTGGGCCCGTAGGGACCATGTGGTGAAACCTATCAATGTGCACTTCTTGGTGGTAATCACCGAGGAGAGAAGAGAACATCCATGTGGCTAAGGTGCTAAGGTCCACTTCTGTGACTTCTTCACTGAGTCCCCAGATTCATAGATGTTCTCTTTTGGAGCATTTGATGTCTGTTGACAATCTGAGTTAATATCAATGCGCACACAGGTCTGCAAGGCTCTTATCAAAGTCCTGACAGAGCTCATCTTGAAGTTAGGCTTTAAAAGTATGCAAACTCTCCAAAAGGTCATACTTGGGCATGGATAAGGCAGCTGGACTCTGTTGCCTTATGGCTACTGCAGAATCACCACTCCCCTTGTCACTGGCAGGCATAGTATGGCCAAGGCCCACTTCAGGACAGCACAGCCTTTGTATCAGGAGGCCCTGTCCCCGGGGTGCTGACAAAGCCACCAAGCCACAGCAAGGCCCAGACACACCTCAGTTCAATCTTCTGGGCAGCAGGCCTTCACAGCAATGGAGAGGGTGGCTTCTCTCTCCGGACTTCCTGTCTCAGCCGATCACAACTTAAAGCCATTGCTGCAGCAACATGGTGTCCCCCGGGTCACCACCACTTCCGGAACTCAGCAGCATAGTGCAGTGGTGGACAGGCACCAGATTTGCATGGTATCCACCAGAGTTGGCAGAAGCAGCAGCAGAGCACGTACAGCTATTCTGACATCTTCGCTTTACCTCCATATGTTTGCTTCTTTTGGGCAGAGTGATCAATTTACCTCCTCTTTCAAACCCCACATACCCTCACTCAATTAATCTTTTATACAAAAATAGTTCTCAAACCTTCATGACACTTGGGCCACCCTGACTGAATCCACTTTGCTAATGTGACAAGCTCCTCATCATTCTCCAGTCTTCTTCAGAAATCTCACTCAAATCTAGATCACTGGTGTTTGCAATTCATTCTTGTTCTAAAACACCTTCCTCTTCATTTTCTTGCCTGTGTGCCAGCACAGTTTTTATCCTTGACAAATTTTCAGCATCAGCACTTCTACAGATTCCACCATAAAATTGTATTCCTCCATGGTTGACAACCACCTTGCAATCCTAGGTGAAGTAGGACCAGACCCCTTGCTGGTCAATAAATGTATCAAAGGTTTATGATCGGACCATACTTTAGAAGAAATTCCCCATGCCTACATCCTGAAATTCCTTTTCAATCATTGAATAATGTTTTTCATCAATGTACACGATGCATATGTTATGATGACTTCTTCATTTTCTTGAATTTGAGACAAAGCAGCCCTAAGAGCATGAGCACTCACATTCTTGGAGAGAATTGATTTGTCCTTAATATTAAACATTCCTTGTGGTGGCTGTTCTGTGATTTCTATTTTAATATTATCAAATAAATTCTGACATTATTGGCTCTTATCTGCAAACATTTACAGATTTTGAGTAGAATTCAACTACTCTGAGAAACGATCTTAGATCCTCCTTGTTCTAAGGTACTGCAGTATTCTGAATATTGTCAATTAGCTTATCACTTGGGCTAATACCTTTCCCACTAATGACATTTCCCAAATACATTACACTTTTAACCTTCAATTTACATTGTTCTGCTTTAACAGACAACCCATTTTTCTCCAAGATGCTTAACAACTTCTCCAGATGCTCATCATGTTCAAACTCTGAGTTTGCAAATACTAAAATGTCATCCTAGAAGTAGCAGAAGTAGCAAACATCACCGACTGGAGGAAGAACAACTGCCTGCAGCTGTACACAGACAAGACGGCAGAAACACATGGATCGCCTCCTGGTGGCCATCAGACCGAGGACCTGCACCCAATCCCTCCAACCACGCCAGAAACTTCGGAATCATCATTGACAATAAGCTTGCCATTAAATCATAGATCAACGCCATCTCCTCTGCCTGCTTCCTCACTCTGCGCATGCTACGTAAGATCTTCAAGTGGCTACCCCTACACACGAGCTGACTGGACCACGGCAATGCCCTCTATGTAGGAATCGGCACACACCTTCTACAGAGACTTTAGACCATACAGAACGCCACAACCAGACTCATCCTTGGCCTTCCCTGATAAACCCACAGCACACCCCACCTCAGGAAACTCCACTGGCTCCCCATACAGAGAGATGCCAATTCAAGCTGCTGACCCATGCACACAAGGCTCTACACGAGCAAGGACCGGCCTACATTAACCACAGCATGAAGTTTCACCAACCATCGAGAAGAATACGCTCCACCTCCCTTTCACTTGCCCATACTCCCTGCATCAACCGAAGCAGAAGTGGAGGATGCTCCTTCTCCCACACCACAACAAAGACCTGGAACAGCCTCCCCATGCACCTCCGAACCAGCACCTCAATTCCGGAATTCCAAATGGCCCTCAAGACCTGGCTGTTTGAATAAGTCTCCATGCCCTGCAAGTGCCTGGATACCCTATCGGGTGATTAGCCGCGCTTCATAAATCCTGATTGATTGATTTCGCACACCCCAGGAATGTCACAATGCTATGTGTGCATTGTCATTTGGAATAGAGAAGTAGCTAAAGCTAACCCAGAAGGCATTCGTTTGAATTGAAATCCCCTGAAAGGTGTTACAAATGATGTTAGATGACACAATGATTGGTGTAAAGCAATCTGATGCTCAATGGTGGACAACCAATTAGCAGAGCCAATGGAGGACAACATTTAATGTATGCTCGGCAAGGGATGTCTGTCGACCCAAATGGCATTATTGAGAGCCTAAAGATTGACACACATTCTTCTTGAAAGATCCTTTTTTTGAATTGCTACAGTAAATGTCAATTTGCACTGTTATGCCATTACGCTAGGAGGAAGAGCTAGCAAGAGCGGAGTCGGAGAGTCACGTGAGGAGCGAAGGTCCTGTGCTCCACAGAGGCACCTGAGTGGACCAGAGCGCCATCACTGCAAGTACTAACACCAGCACAATACCAGTAAAGGTGGGCAGTGCAGCGGGGGGGAGCAGGTGAGGCATGCAAAGTGGGTCACCACCCTGCCGCCACTGTTACTGCTGACACTGTTCGGCAGTACCACTGTTCTTCCACCGCTACCGCTGCAACCCCCTCTCTTTACCCTTCCTTACTCGCCTGCAGCCTGCCTTGAGTGCTGCACTGTGCCCCTGACTTATCAGAGCGCAGACGCGGCCACGCGGCTTGTACACCCTGGGCAAATCGCGGCGCTTGCAGGGGGGATTTGTTTGGTTGTTTAACTGCAGCCATTCTGTTGTATGCTGCTTCCAGCCACCTGCCGGCCCTCAGTGACACCTGTGGTTACTGATCCGACGTTTTGACCGGCCCCCGCCCGAGCGGTCTGCTTTTCTGACAGACTGAGGAGGTTTGTTCGATTCCCAACGAACGTTCCGCTCTTTCTTCATCACTGCCCTTGGCTGCTTCACTGACCCGGCGTCCGACCGGTTTTCATCTCGGCAGTACATCTCTTCAAACAGGTTGTGCTCTTGTTTTCTGAAGTTGCACGGAGGAGCCACCCCCCTCTTTTCGACCCCATTATCAGCATTTTAGCAGCACTGTTCAGAATCATTAACGCGTTCTCTTATCTGACCTCTCTGAGCACTGTTTCTCACCTGCGCTCTATATCTGGCATCTCCTCTTTTACATTATCATAAAGCTGGTTGTTTTGTTGTACCAGCTTGCCTGGCCAGGAGCTCAGGCACATCCCACGGCCACTTCCTCGGATTCACCCACCCTGAGGAAGGTGAGACCCACATTGGGTCGAACACCGAAACGCGCGTCGGCGTTGTTACATTTTCATGGACCATATAAAGCCTGGCGTTGTTACATTTTCATGGACCATATAAAGCCTATGATTAATGCTTCCGGTTGCCTCTATAGCCTAACCTGAGCTTGAAGGCTGATGGTACATATGGTGTCATTCTGAAAAAGGATTTATGTACCTACAAAACACCACTATCAATGTTATTGTTTCTTGGTTATTTTGGTCCATTTGTCCATGTATTGCCTTTGTTGCTTTGTGTATGGCTGGATTCCTGAGTTTCAGGATGTATGAGTATGTGTGGGTATGAGTTTGTTGGTTTGAATGATTGAGTGAGTGTGGTGTGGGATGTGACCTGTCTCTCTTTTTATTGTCTATTTAATATATTTATATGTGAACTGATTATTAATACATTTTGATATTTTTGAATTTCTGACTGTGGCATGCCTTTGTCAATAGGCCAGCTTCTTGGGTGTCTATATATCTGCGACATATAGCGCAATTTAATCAATACAGGTAGAGAATTTTTGTATGAGTAGTCTGTGGCCAAGTGACCACTGCGGCCCGCAGCCATTACAACATTACAACACCTTGAATTTTAAGCTGAAAGGAAGCTCGAAGTTGGGCCCCAGGAGGCCTGAGGAAGGCGGTGAGATCACGGGGAGCCTTGCACAGCACACAGCAACTTTCTCTTTCTCACTGCACGCCCCAGCATGTGAAATAGTGCCCTCAGTGACTATAGACAAGTGACAAAAAGACAAATGCAAAAGGGCGAAAGGAACTATTACAGAGCATGGGGTACAGGCTTAAGCCCTTTACAAGGTTGAGGCCAAGGTTTGAAGAAGCGGCCTAACCAGGTCTGGGTGTGGCTTGTGTCCATGGTGAGCTCCCCCATGCTTTGCACTTGTTGGTGATATCCTCAACCATACAGCCCCACAGTCATCAAGACTCCTTAAAACCTCTTCAAGAACCTTCAAGGCCATTATAGCACAACATGTGCTCATGCCCCTCTCCCAGACTAGGTAAGATAGTCCACTTAAGGGAGAGGTGTGACCGCGCATTACGGCTGGGAAGTTACACACCTTCATTCTGCAATTTTGAACCCAGCAATCATGAACGAGCACACGGTAACTCCCAGATCAGTGAGCTTACAGCTTCCAACTCTGTGACCAACCGCTTCTGAGTGCTTGTGCCACCCTCCCAAACTCTATTTTGGGAATTTGCCCAGAGGAGGGGAAAGGCAGTGCAGACTCCGTGATCCAAATCTATACCATTGAACAATATTTAGCATATTCCCAATCACGAACTCACGAATCACAAATCACTGAAAGACTTCATAGTCTTCAAAGACTTTATAACGCTTCATCTCGTCCTGAGGCCCCATTGAAGGGCAAGCGCTAGGAAAAATTGTCACCAGGATTTACAATAAAAATGTGGACACGGAGTGCTATATCAGTGCAGCTACAACCCCACCAACGCTCCCCGCATGTCTGCCAAAAGACAAAAGGATAAACTATTATACCCCAGTAAAGGGGGACAAGGGAAAAATCAGGTGTCACCCTGCACTAAAACAGAAAGCAACCAGACCCCCGCAATAGGAGCTACCATCCAAGCCCAGGTCCATAAGGAGGATGGCAGTACCCCGGTAATGTGCAGAAATGACATCAGAGGTTACATTGCACCTCATGTCAAGGATGTCCCAAGCACGCCAGGAAAGGTCATGCTTAGAGCCTAAGAATTAGTAAGAATTGAAGAACCTCCTGAGGTACCCCCTAATCAACTAATGGGCAGAGCAATACCATTCAGCCTGAAGATCATAATAGTGAGGAAGGTAACTACAAACCAATGTACCAAAAACCCCCCTGATGATAATGACACATGGTACTTCAAATGACTCTGCAAATCCTCAACAGAAACTACAACTTCTTCGGAACTGTCTAATGGCTTCATGCCCAGCTAGACACACAGGAAAATCAAACCAAGATGATATAAAAGAAGCAATAGCGTTGCCAGAGGATCAGTATAATCAATATAACCAACCCTAGTCCAATCAAGTTATTGCTGGTTGGCCCCCACAAAATAGTAGAATGGTTGAAGAACTGGCTCACATGGGGGGACAAACCAGTCTAGATGCTCCACCAGGGTCCCCGCTCTCCGCAGAGGCCCTAGAGGATGTCACTTACATAGACCGATAAGGCGAGCAGAGTGAAAGATGCTCACTGGCCACCTGGTGCTCAAGCTTCTCCAGCTCATGCTTCATCCATCAACAAGACACAGCCTCAAATCTAAACCCAGTCAGGGGGACAAATACCCCACTATCATTTCACAAACTAAACACTAATAAGCATCAATAAAACACTAAGCCCAATGGCCAACGCAGCTCTGCTGCATGCTGACACATCAGATGTGCAAATCACCATCTTACAGACCATTGCCAATCTAATATCAAGAATTGACAACAAATTGGATTGCCTGAACAGCCTATTAGTCATAACTCAAGAAACAGCACATTTAGAGCCAAAACAAGACTCTTGCGACTGCAGACCAATTTTAGAGAACCTAACAACTCTGCCCGAAATGATGAGCTCTCTGCTTGAGGACTTGGAAATAGTACATTAGGGCCCCAGCTGTCGGAAACATGCTGACCCACCACAAACTCATCAAGTTCATGCAACTCCATGCACTCCAGAGAGCAGGTTAGCTGCGACTGCAACCCCTATTTCGGGCGCTGCTAGCCCACAGACTAGGGGGACAGCCAATAAACGAGCGGGCCCGGACCAAACAAATTAACCATCCAAGCTGGTCACTATCGGAAGTGCCCAGCAAGAGCACCAGCAAGGCTTTGAGCAAGAGAATGAATTTCCTATTAAGATCTCCAACCCCAGTAATGACTCCAATGCACCGACTGCTGTGGGTGTCTGTCTGTCAAGGAAAAATAAGAAAAGACTGAAAAAACTGAACAAGAGTAACAAAAGCAGAAGCTTGACCCGTCTGCATTGGCTACATGAAGACAATCAAGACCTTAAGGGAATAGCTGACCCACTTGTAACTGAATCAAACAGGACCCCTGACTGCAGCAACAAAGAACCCGCCTAAGATGATGTGGAAGTCATTGTAATAGACCCTCCAAATTCAGGGGCATATTATCAAGGCGGCGTTAATGAATTATCGCCGCTTTAGCGTCCGTTTTTGGACGAAAAGCGGCGATAATTCTATCGCCTAATTAACAAGGACACGCTAGCGCGTGATTCCTGCATTAGCGTCCGTTTTCTGCACGCCTCCCATCGCATCGCTAATGAGATGCAAAGGGGGCGTGCCTGTGAAAACAACATGGGGAAATATCGCTAACCCAGGTATCGCCATATCAACAACGTGGGTTAGCGATATTTTCAATCGCGTT
The DNA here is from genome assembly GCA_963921515.1 of Calotriton arnoldi. Taxonomy (NCBI): domain Eukaryota; kingdom Metazoa; phylum Chordata; class Amphibia; order Caudata; family Salamandridae; genus Calotriton; species Calotriton arnoldi. The sequence continues at coordinate 148,767 of CAWUFW010018764.1, read as the reverse complement.
AAGTATGCCTTAACGCAGGAATTTAACGTCTGCTAAATTCCTGACTAAGGCATACCTAACATGGGGGGTGGATTGTGTGGCTAAGACCACAGGCCCTATCACCAAGGATATCGCCGTTTTCCATGGGACATCGCTGGAAAACCAGCGATGTTCCATGGAAAACATCGCTATCACTGGAAAATTATCGCCTTTGCGCTAAGCGTTGTTAATACAGCGCTAGCATGGCGATAATTTCCAGCGATAGCCGGCGATAGGATTCCTCGCGCTAACAGCGGCCAGCGATAATTATCGCTGCCGCTTGATAATATGCCCCACAGTTCTTAATGCAGAAATAAGGCCACGCTCACAACGCCAACTGTACATTCCACTGTAAGTGCTACCCTATCAAGCGAGCATATAGCAAAAGCTCCTGACAGCTACATGGTATGGACGCCATCTACGGCTACTCCTACAGAATTTGGAGGAGCGGCTGCCACACTCAGGTGCAATGCGGACCAAGGGAGAATAACTGAAAGCCCCAGCATTGCAACAGGGAATATGAGCAAGTTTACGGTGCCTATACAGCAAACGGTCCTCCAAAGGAACCCTCCCAGGCCCCTAGGAGACTAAGCAGCATGGGACAGAATTGTAGCGATTGAGACACCAGGTCGTACCATAGCCCGAAGAGAGAATGGGAAAGGTGCAAGTCAAAGCCCAAATCTCCGAAAAGGACTCCGAACTCAAGATTATATTGTACCCTGAGAATATTTCAATAGGAAAGTGGGACATTCGTAACAGAGGGAACATCATGAAACTTTGTGCCAACACTCCAGGACTGGAAGAAATCACCTCCACGACGATTGACAGAGTGGCTTTCCTCCCACTAGAAATCGGAGAGTAAAATGAGCACACTGACATTACTTTTACAAACCCCTTGCCAGTAAATGTAAGGAGGAGGAACAGCATGCAGCTGGAAAAATGGGGAATAAAAGTAATAGCCCCCAAAGTCCCGAAATACCCCACCTTCCTCATAGAGGAGAATATCGCCACCAGCAAACTATCAGGCCAAGGGATGGAAAACAGCAATAAGCCAAACCACACCACCACCTCTGTTTTAAGGGGTGGTTATAAGGGAATCCGACCTGCGCCGATTGCAGATGGGAACTTATAATAACAGCAAACAAAGGGGGATGGCTGCCACTGTGTTACACAGCCATTAAAACCCACAGACTGGGCCTGGCTCCAAAATGTTCTTGACTCTCGATCCTAGTGTGCATTTGAAAACATCAACCATGCAAAAAGTACTCATTTGAAAATTAGTTTATGGAACATAAGAGGTTTCATTGATTCTGAAGCAAAGAAGGCGGCCAACAACGAGCTGAAGAAATGCAGCATCATTGCCCTGCAGGAAACCTGGGCACTCCTCTCTGCTCCTTGGACTGACTTCACAGTCTACGAAGCCCCTGTACCGGCATCTCAGGCAGGGGGTCATGCCTTTGGCGGTGTGTCAACTTATGTAAAAAAATGAACTGGCAGCAGCTGCCACAGTGTTTCACACAAGGAACGGTGACTACATCTTTCTCAGGGTTTCCTTGGCTAAGTCCAATAAAGCAAGGCCTTGGCTCACTCTCATCCTATAGTGCCCTTATCTCCACCCTGCAAAAGCAAGAAGGAGGGTAACACTAGCCTCACTGTTCCCAATTATGAAAGATCTAACATCTTTGTATCCAGATGACATGTGGGTCGTGATGGGAGACCTCAATGCTAACCTGATGAGCGTAAAGTCAAATAGCACATTTGTGGAACTCGACGACCAAACATGGGCCATACAGCCGATTGAAAGGCAGTTCCAAAGGTGTGATAAACAGGGCAATGCCCTTGGCTTCCTTCCTAAACCAGCCGAGCCTGAGAATATTAAATGATAGATTCATGACAGACTCACCTGCCGCCTATACCCACTTGTCCTGCTTTAGGATGGCCACTTTTGATTATATATGAGTGTCTTTGGCTCACTTTCAATTAATAAGCAAGATTGAAGTCACTCCGACCGTGGCCAGCGATCACGCAATCCTTACATGCTTACAGGCTCCAAGAAGGAGACGAAGGGCCCGATTCACAAAGGTAAATGGAGACGAAAGTCTAACTTCACGACTTTTGGTATTCACAAAGGGCATTTCCGAGTAGTAAAGTTAGACTTTTGCCTCAGTTAAACTTAAGTTTTGGTCTTCAGTTTACCTTTTTATTTTTTAGTTAAACTTAAGACCAAAACTTAAGTTTAACTGAGAAAAAAAGTCTAACTTTACTACTCGTGAATGCCCTTTGTGAAAACCGAAAGTCGCAAAGTTAGACTTTCGTCTCAGTTTACCTTTGTGAATTGGACCCTTCGTCTCCTTCTTGGAGCCTTTCTCTCCTCAACTGTCTTATTGCTTGGTCCTCAGGCTTCTTGGATCTGAAATTCGAGTCAACGACAGCAGCATTTTGCACCTCAGCGAAAAGACGGGAGTCGAATCCTCGGCATCGACGGCGAGGAGGATCTTGAAGTGGTTGTCGACGGCTTCCCTCTTGACTTTGAGTTGGGCTCCATCTGAAGCTTTTCAGCAGGATGAACCAGCAAAATCGATCTGATTGGTGAGTCGACATCGACGGCTTGAGTCTTGGCGTCCAGCAGGTCTACTGGAGCTTTTCTGCAAAACTTAGCAGAAAGGTTCCAAACTTTTAAATCTTGCCGTTTCCTTGTTCCTGTGGGGAAAATAAGTGTCCACTAGCTCAGTCCAAGGGTCCAGAGGCTCTGCGTTGCCTCTTGGAAGCTAGGACTCAATTTCCCACAATGCACTTGCACAGTCCAGAAAAAAATCAAGTTTTCACTGGTCAGCTGAGTTGATCCTCTCTTTGGCTTTGCGGGTGACTTCTTCCAGTTCTGTTGTACCTGTTGCTAATCAGGGATTCCATTCCTTTTCTTTTGAGTCAAGCACAGTCCTTTCTTTGCGGATCCTTGTGAATGCAGCGGTGCAGTCTCTTTGAGAGCAAGCCTTCTGTGGTGCAGTCCAAGGGTCTAGCAGGGCAGTCCTTTTTCTTCTGTTGTTCCAGGCAGTGTTCTGAGGAGCTCCTGTAACTTTTCATCCAGTCTGGGCTGGCAAAAGGGGGGACACCCCAACCAACGGGGCTAAAGTTACCTCCCTCTGCTATGATCGCTTCCTGCGAAGTGTGGCTTTTTTTTCACCCAGAATGCACTGCTTTGCCAAGAATGAAAATGGAGAAAATCTCGTCTCGGTGTGTGTGTCTGTGTAACCCAAGCCAAACGGTGTGGCTACCATCTGACTACACTCCGCTTTTAGCCCCTCTCCGAATCTAATTAGGGGGACTCCCATCTGGCTGAGGTTGAAGGAAGTGGGGACTGGCCTGGGTCTTGTGAAATCTGTTGTCCGGCCTTTGAAGTCCAGCTTATCACCCCATCCCCCTTTCTCTTGCAGGGTGCTCCAGGAAGCAAATCTCCTCCCACCAAATGGCTGTATAATTTCAGCCCCATGACTCTTTACAGCTACTCAGGGAGCAGCTTGGCTCAGGCTATTGATGTAGCGCGTACAATAAAAACTATTCTCCTCCTAGGTCACTTATAGGTCATCCAGGGGCAAACTATATTTTCTCACATCCACATGACGATGGGGCCCATAAACATCGCCTAACACACACGCACACACCTGGATTTCCTTTACACCTTTATGAAATTCTGTACTCCTAGGAGAAGCATGAGAACTAAATGGAAAACACCATTTATGTACCGCTGGAAGGAGCCGGGATATCTTATTACCTTAACTTATCGCTTTCTTTTAGTTATTTCTTAAGATATTCCTGCTCATTGTTTTGTCGATGAATCATTCATGTAAGAAATTAGTTCATAGTGATTAAGACCAGCTAAATCACAATAACCAATTACTGATGTCACAATCATTTAGGAAAATAACCACTGAGTCATTTGATTTAAAGAATCTTAAATTTTATATAATTTTAAAAGCATGAGAAAGAATTTAAACTTTTATTCAATTATTCATTCATTATTAATTCAAATATTTATTAAGCATAATCAATTTATTGCAGAAAGGAAATTTTTCGTCATGAAGCAAAACCCTAATTACCTGCCTACCTTCCTAATTTAGCCTAATGATTTCTAACCTAAGTTTAGGAATTAGAAATAACCTGATTCTCATACTCAACTGGAAAATTAAGACAGCAACAGAAACTTCAGCTCGTCAGCATCAGCTACCTGCAACCCGTCTCATCTAACAGTCTTTCAGCATCTCCCGCTCAGTAATGGATCGATCAGGACCACCCAGCACTGGAAGCCACCAACACCAACACGACTCTCCAACTCCGCTCCTGACTGTGACTGCGACTGACCCCCTCCCACTAAGAGTAGGCCCTCTTATACCCTAATTCTAACTTTGCTAACTAATTGTTGCAACATTTAATAACACGCTTTTCTTTCATTGGTCCATGTATGTCATCTTATTCATTCTTTTAATCAAGTTCTCTTGGATCCAATGGTCCTTGGATCATTTCCTTTCTCACAGTTCAAGACATGTTTCCATCCGCTTTGATCAGTACATTTGTAACTTCTTTCGATACATTCGAGAACTCTGCAGGCATTGTCCTTTCTCTTAAACTGGTTTCCCACGGGTCTCTGCTGATCACCACGGCACACTATCAGTTCAATTAGGTCACATCAGCCTTGACCATTTCTCGCATCCTAGCCTCTCAGCAACATCACAAGGTTAGCTTTTCTCCGACTTCTCTCCCGTGTCACATGTTCCCCTTGCGCTTGCGCACATCACCCACTGGCAGCCATTTTATCTCGCCACTCGGTTATACTTTAGAAGCACTAATTTGAAATAAACAAAACATAATTAAAATAGAGAAAAATTGCCTTTTCGTTTCCCTCCCGTCATCTACGTACCCCAATTAGTTATTACCTAGCAGAAAGCAACATTTAAGCTGTTTCTTACTTACCATCACTATTGTTTTTGCAACGACACGTTTATTTCTATGAAGCACAAAATCATGCATTTATTTTAAATTAGTACGCATTTATTTTTATGTTATAATTAGACACACGGACATCCATTAATAGATTATTCAGCACATACAATTGCATATTACCCTTCCCACACGTACAGTGTTGATTAATACATTTAAACGAACATTTTATTAATTATTTATAAAATTTGTTAGGGGTTAAAATTTTTATTTTCTCTGCTCCATCAACTCCCCCCTTTGGTGATTTTTAAATCACCACATAAAACCCAAGTTATACTTCCTTTTCAGGCAGTATATGTCTTTCATCCTTTGCTTTTTGTTAGTTACACATCTGTTTCTTCTTCATCTTGTCTTTTTGTCTCCTTATACATGTTTTCTTTCATTTTCTCTAACTCAATCTCACCCATTTCTCTCTCTCTCTCTTTCATTATTCTGTTATTTCTTTTTATCTTATTTTGTCTTACTTTTCTTTTTATACACGTTATTACTATTTTCAACACCATGGCTAACAGTATTACTACAGTTGCTATTATTATAACTTTCCCTATCATTAGTCTACTCATTCTGGTCAACCAATTTGCTACTGAAGAAAACCCTCTACCAAGTTTTCCCAAAACACTTTCAACCTCCAGTGGAACTAGTTCTTTGTACAAATTTGTAATATTTGTAATATACTTCTGTATATTTTCACTTTTATCAGGAATGTAAGTGCAACAATGTTGGACTTTCAACATTCCACAGACTCCACCCTCTTTTGCCAAAAGAATATCAAGGGCAAGCCGATTTTGCATCACCATAGCTCTCATGGCAACCATTTCGGTATTTACCATTAAGAACCCTCCCGCAGTATCTGTAGACAAACGATCTACTACTGTGGATAACTTCCGAATTTTAAATGCATTCAAAGATATTCCCACTGCTGGTATTAATGCTCCAAAAATATCACCTACAATTTCTGAAAAACTTTCCCTCTTTCTACGTGTAAAGCTATTAATCATCTTGTATGTTCCTTTTTCTTCTCTGTCCATATGAAAGATTTTTGGAAAGACCAGGCCTACATAGCAAGTTCCATACCAATGGTCCGGTAACCTGTAATAAGCTCTATTCCCACAAATATAATAGATACCTGGAAATATTGGATCTTTTCCACCTTTGAATCCCCAACCTCCCAGAATTTGATAATTGTCATGGCAGATACTGGAACCTACAAAGTAATTGTCATAGACTGTCTTATTTCTTCTAATACACAACTTTCTGTTTGCGGCCAATCTAATGTCATTGCTGCATTTATCTTTTTCCCTTCATGATTTCCTTCCTCAAACGTCCATAGATGTGTTCCTTCCTCTTTTATTGCTTCTTTTTGAAATTTCATTCTTCTTTCTTCAACCATTTCTAAAAATACCTTTTCTTCTTTCTTTAACTCACAGGTAAGGTTGTTACTAGCTATTTCTTCTAACGTTAATTTTCTATGTTCTAAAAAGAATTCTCCTAAAACTTTTGCTGGTTTTACTTTGTTAAGTTCTGGTACTACTGGAATGTTTGCAAAAATCTTATCTATGTCAGTATAATAAGATTCTAATCTACCTGTTTTATAAAATAAACTTGCTATTACACTACATGTTATTCCATAAGTTAGAGGTAGGTGATGATAAGTCACACCTTCTGACACTGATGCAGGCAACTGCATACAAACATAACTATCTCTCACATCCATTGTCTCTACATATTCGTACAACAATTTTGTAAAAACATTTTTAGAAAAGTCTGTTACTGACTTGTCCTTATGTAATTCTGCACTACTTCTTAAAATAACTGGTTCTTTAATATTAGTTTCTTTTTCTGGTTTAGTATCATTCTTTGCTTCTATCACAGCTAAACTAATAGGAATTGTGATTGCTAAAACTATCCATATGGTCATTAATAACCCTGTACAAAAGCAGCACATTTTACACCATCTTTTTACAAACTCACATTTATCTCTTCTATCCCTAGTATTTTCCATTTTGCTTTTTCTATTTGTTAAGTTTCAGAAAATTGTGTCACTACACCTCAGAAATGACTTAGATGCCACTCTGCTTTCAAAAAGTCTTTGCTTGGTACTTTCTTTTAATTCTCTCCAGACTTCTTTCGTTGTCACATCCGGTGATTTGTCACATCCAGTAAAATTGTCATGTCCGGCAGAAGCACTATAAGTCTTCACTTCAGGTTTGTTGCATCTCACCTTTTCCCATTCGACTTCTTAGTCTCTGGTTCTCGTGAGTGTTTTCTTCTTCTTTGTAAAACGTCAGTGCGATATACAGCCACTCAGGTGACTTATACTTTGCATTCACTTTCTTTGTTCTTTTGGACTTTTGTAATCTTTTTCCACTTGGTTTTTCTTGTCCCTTTTGACTTGTTATTTCATTCACTTGTTCAGCACTTTTGTCTCCAGCTCTTATTATTCTATATCTCAATTTTCTTATATAGCTGTTGGGCCAATTACCTCCTTTTCTTGGCCTTTTGGCTTCACCTTCTTTTTCTTCTCTTTCTGATTTCCAATTTCTTTTTCTTGATTCAGTTTTTGCTTTCTCCTCTTCTCCACTCTCTTCAGTTTCTGTATCAACTGTTTCACTATTGTCTCTTATTTTGAAGCTTATGATCTCGTCATCTCCTACTGGTGGATCTGTCTTCTCCTTCTTGTGTTCCCTTATTACTGTCCCTCCTCGGTGTTCTTCCAATTTGGTGTTTTCCTCCCTTTCTACTTCTAAATTTCCCTGTTCTTCTGTTTCTCTATCTGTCCCTATTGCTCCTCGGGGTTCTTCTCGATTCTCTAACTTCTTGTGTACTTCTTTCCCTACTTCATCTATTAATATTATTTCTGAAGGATTTCCACCATAACTTGTACTTGGTTGTTCATCTAGATCATTTTCTTGCTCATTTTCTTCTCTAATTGGTTTATAACCCCAAGTTCTCCTTCAGAATTCTTCACAGTTTGCAACTGAATCATCAGATCCTGAACTTGTGTCAGATGTTTCCAGATGTCGACTTACAGGTCGATCTTCAGATTCTGGAACTTCTGAATTTCTTTCTTCTTCTTCTTCCTCTTCTTCTCTAGAGGTGTTTGCAGTTGGGGTTTCCAGATGTCGACTTTCAGGTCGATCTTCAAGTTCTGGCACCCTTTCTCTTATCCTTGTTGTCCCAGCCATTAAACTTTTATCCCACACTTCCAGACGTCGACTCACATGTCGATCAGTAGGTTCTTGAACTCTGATTGTGTGGCTGGCATGGACCCAGTTCTTCACTCCTGCACACTTGACTGCAGTCGTTGTCACTAGGATTACCTGTCGTGGTTCGTCCCAGCGAGGAACTAGACAGTTTCTTCTCCTGTGGATTTTTATACTGACCCAGTCTCCTGGATTCAAGTCGTGGGCTGGTTTTCTTTCAAGAGTGGTCGCAAACGGTCCAACCTGATGAAACACAGAACGCACCACATCAGCCAGTCCCTTGCAATAATCCAGTACTAGATCATCAGTTATAGTCAATAACTTGTTGACAGGTACGTGTGCTTGTCTCATTGCTCGTCCCATGATCATCTCATGAGGACTAAGTCCAGTTTTCTTTTCAGGGATGCTTCTGATGGTCATCAGAACAAGAGGCAGTGCATCTGGCCATTTGAGTCCTGTAGCTTGACACATTTTTCCTAATCTGTTCTTAATTGTTCCATTTATCTGCTCCACTACCCCAGAAGCCTCTGGTCTGTAAGCACAATGTAGTTTTTGTTTAATACTCAATGCTTCGCAAATCAATTGGATCAACTCATTTTGAAAATGTGTTCCTCTATCTGTCTCAACCGTGACTGGAAAACCATACCTTGGAATGAACTCTCGCAGCATAAGTTTTGCCACTGTTGTTCCATCATTCCTTCTAGTGGGGTATGCCTCCACCCAACGAGAAAACAAACAGACGACCACTAGAACATATTTTAGTCTGTTACTAGGGGGCATCTCGATAAAGTCTAACTGCATTCTAGTGAATGGACCTCCTTCTCGTCCTATTGTTCCTAGACTCACTACTGTTTTTCTTCCTGGGTTAAACTGCTGACAAATAAGACATCTTTGACAAAGACTTTCAGCAATGGCTCTGAATTTTGGGTTATACCAGGTTTGTCTAAAAAGTCTGATCATTGCATCTCTCCCAATATGAGCTTGTCCATGGTACATCCGTGCCATGTCTGCAATCATGCTATCAGGCATAACTGGTCTTTCGTCTCTGTATACCCACACACCATTATTTTCCTGTCTTCTACATCCTGCTTTTATCCAGTAATCTTTTTCCTCATCACTTGCAGTTTCTTGTAACTGTCTTACTTCATCCCATGTCTCGACAGTATTAGTAAAAAGCAAAGGAGAAGAGATATGCTCCCTTTCTCTATTTTTGTTCATGGACACCATGTTCTCTGCACAATATTTGGCTATCTCATCGGCATAATTATTGCCGACGGCTATGTAATCTTCGTTTTTCTTATGCGCCTTGCACTTCACTACAGCGATTTGTTTAGGCAACTGTATCGCCTCAAGCAGCTTTTTAACAAAATCTCCATTTCGGATAGGTGTTCCTGCAGATGTCAAGAATCCTCTTTGTGACCAAATCTGACCAAAGTCGTGTACGATGCCGAAACCATATTGGCTATCGGTCACAATCGTGACTCGTACATTTCTTCCTAATTTGCATGCTTGAATCAAAGCAATTAGTTCCGCAACTTGTGCAGACCTTATTCCTTTCAGACAAGACGCTTCCATCACAGTTGCCACTGTGCACACTGCGTAAGCTGCGCTTAAAACTCCTTCTTTTGTTCTCAAACATGAGCCATCTACAAACATGACATAATCAGATTCCTTTAACGGTTCATCTTTTATGTCAGCTCTTGGTTTCGTGCAATATTCCAGCACGTTCAGACAATCATGATCTACTTCGTCTTGTTCAATTATACTCTCCTCATCTGGCAATGATGTTGAAGGATTCACATTCATGCATCTATCTATGGTCACATTTTCAGCACTCAAGATGACTTTTTCGTACTTAGTCAGCCGACTATGTGTCATGTACTGGGTTTTTGTTCTTGTCAAAAGAATTTCTACTGAATGGGGGACATATACTCTCAGTGGATACCCCATCACTATACCTTCACTTTGTTCCAGACTTACACAAGTAGCAGCAACTGCTTTCAGACATCCGGGCAATGCTTTTGCTATAGGATCTAAAACAGCTGAAAAATAAGCAATTGGTCTTTTCATTGTTCCATGTTTTTGTACCAGTACTGAAAACGCACATCCATCTCTTTCACTGCAGTACAACTCAAAATCCTTCTCATAATCAGGCATGCCTAATGCAGGTGCCTCACACAATTTCTTTTTCAATTCTTTGAAAGATTTAATTTCTTCATTGTTTAACACAAAAGAGTCTTTTACATCTTTCTTGGTCAATTTTTGTAATGGTTTTGCAATCAAAGAGAAACCACTTATCCATTGTCGGCAATATCCAACCATTCCCAGAAACATTCTTACCTCTCTTTGCGTCATTGGTGCTCTCATTCCTTGAATCATTCTTACTCTTTCTGTCGCTATCTTTCGCACTCCTTTCTCAATTTTATGGCCTAAATACTGGACTTCTTTCTGACAAAACTGCAATTTCGAAGGAGACACTTTATGTCCTCTTTTCTCTAGATGGTTCAGTAAAGCAATTGTATCACTTACACATGCCTTCTTTTGTTTTCGATGCCACCAACAGGTCATCGATATACTGTACCATCACTGACTTTTCTGGCATTTTGAAATCTTCCAGAGATTTCTTTAAAATCTGATTAAAGATTGAGGGGCTTTCTGTATACCCCTGAGGAATTCGGCACCATGCCAAAATACGCTCTCCGAACCGGAACGCAAATAATGGCTGGCTATCTGGATGCAAAGGAATAGAGAAAAATGCGTGACACAAATCTATCACAGTGTACCACTCAGCTTCATGTGGAATTTGATATAGAATTACTGCAGGGTTTGGCACTATTGGACAACAGGGCACAACTATTTTGTTGATCTTTCTCAAATCCTGTACTATTCTATATGTTCCATTTGGCTTTTTCAGTCCCATAATAGGTGAATTACATGGACTGCTCATTATTTCTTTTAGAATTCCCTGTTCAATCATTTTATTTATTACAGGAGTTATTCCTTCAATTATTTCTGGAGTTAACTTGTACTGTGGCGTATTCGGGTAAGTTGTTCCTTCTTTTACTGTTACTTTTACGGGATCAACTTCTTTCATTAATCCAATGTCTTCTCCTGTAAAATCCCACACACTTTCTTTCACTGCACTTTTTAGTTCTTCTGGAAGTTTTTCTGCATCAAATGCAGGAAACAAACCATTCATTTCAGGTTCCTGATTCATCAAAGTTACTTTATACAAGACATCTTCATCTGAGGTCTGAAATCCAATTCCATCTGGCGTACAATAAATTGTGCAATTCATCTTGCACAAGAGGTCACGACCTAAAAGATTTACAGGACTACAATCGCACACTACAAATTTATGCATTTTGCTAAAGGAACCAATTTTTACTTCCACCAATTCAGTAAGTGGTGTTTTAATCTGCTGATTGGCTACTCCTACTACTTGGATGTATTCACCTGAGAGAGGGAGGTTTGGAATTTCCACTGATCTGACAGTAGAACGGGTAGCTCCAGTATCGACAAGGAATGTTACATTTGCACCATTCACTTCTCCATCCACAAAGGGACCAGACTGATCTACCTCTAGAGTTGCGCCAAGTACGCACTCTTTCCCCTCTCCTGGGCACCGTCAGAATCTTTCATCCAGGTCATCCTCACTCTGGCGCAACCAATACTGAGAAATGTTAGCTGCTCGCGGCAACTGTGTTACCTGCTCTCCTCCGTAGAATCCTGTTTCTGTACTGTATCTTTGCTGGTTAACAGTGTTGGGAAGTGGTGGTTGCGGCACCTGACTTTGTTGAACAACTACCTCATTCTGCACCTGTGGAGTCAATGATTGATTTTCCGGATTAGGTTTAGGTGGGAACTATAACGTCCACAAAATAAAGATAAGACCTTCTTATTAAAAGTGGAGGTTTATTCTTAACAACCTCATCCATCAGCCACGCAGGAGTAACTGACATCACTGACATCACATACATTCCAAGTTCTATGTTCTATGGAACTTGGACATTGGAATACTGTAGAAGGAGAACACCACACATCTCCCTTCCAATAATGAATGTAACATAAGATGCCAAAGAAATACAGGTAACATGTTAACATGTAAAACATGAATGTACCAACTCTACTTAACATAATCTTTCATATAACAAGGCAGTGATGTCTTCCGACCACTACGTCTCAAGCATGACTTGGATGACTCGTCCGAGACATTAGGCAAATTAATACCAGACTTATACATTTCAGGATTGGATTTGACAATTACATTTCGACTCAAATTCCATATTTTCCCATTTTCCAATTTGACTGCATTTCTAAAACATTTCATAACTCGCATGGGAGCTGTAAACTTCGACCAAGCCAGAGCACCTACAGGAGCCTTCACCCGTACCACATCTCCCACATTTGCAATAACTTGCTTTACTTTTTTCCTTTCATCAAAATCAATTTTGTTTTTGAGCTGTAGGTTTTCTTCTCTTTTTCTCCAGGCACCAATACTATTGTCTTTCACACCTTTACCCCAAGTCATCCATCCTGGACACAGACTTGTGTTAGGAGCTCTGCCTTTAAATAACTCAAAAGGCGACTTCCGAGTAGAGGTGTGAGGAGTGAAACGATGAGCCAGGATACATTTTTGTAACTCATCCTTCCAATTTAAAGAATTAATCCTGGATAGTTGAATATTTTCTTTTATGACCCTGTTAAATCTTTCCACTGCTCCATTGCTTTCCGGATGATAGACTGAACATTTTTTATGAATAATACCACATGATTGGAGAAAATCATTCATTTGACCAGAACAGAACTGAGGACCATTGTCAGATAAGAGAGTTTTTGGAAATCCCTCTCTCCTGAAAACATCTTGTAAGAAAGAGATAACACAAACAGAGGTCACTTCTGATACACACGAAATCTCAACCCATCTTGAATAAAGATCAATCAAGACAATTAAATAAGGTGTACGATGTTCACCATTGAGGGGACCAACAATATCAATGGCAATGTCTTCCCATGGACTACTTGGAAGTCTTCGACAAACCATGGGTACAGTGCGAGGGGTTAGAACCTTATCACTGATTTTACATTGCAGGCACTCTCTAACTTCTCGCTCAATTTCTATATCCATGGCCGGCCACCAGAAACAAGCTCTCAATCTTTCCTTTGTTTTCACAATCCCTAAGTGACCCTGATGTGCCTCCTCCATTAATTTTTTTCTTAGGGAGGAAGGAGGAACCAATTTAGTCCCTCTCAACAAAATTTCCTTGTCAACAGATAACTCATCTACCACTGTTCGCCAAATTTTAGGTAAGGAATCATCATGTGCACCTTCCATTTTAATCATGTTCATAACATCCACCAGCTCACTGTCTTTTTGGACTTCTATTTTCCACTCGTCCTCTTTTATAACACCTGAGGTTATTTCACAAACACTGACTTCCTCTTCCAAGAAATCATCTACAATGTGTTCTTCTCCTACATCACAAACAAGACGAGATAGACAATCAGCTGAAACATTCTCAACACCAGGGAGATGTTCTACACTGAAATTAAAATCTTGCAACCCAACAACCCATCGTCTTATGCGTGAAGAAATGAAATCCAGTCCCTTCTTCGTAAAGATTTCCTTTAACGGTTTGTGATCTGAACAGACCTTAAAATACGTTCCCCAAACAAAGTTTCGAAATTTATTGAGCGCCCAGAAGATAGCCAACGCCTCCTTTTCAATTACAGAGTAATTTAATTCTGGCCCACGTAAACTCCTTGATGCACATGCTATTAAGTGTTCCTTTCCATCTCTAGTTTGTTTTAATAAGGCACCTAACCCTTTCGAGCTTGCATCTGTCACTATAGTGGTTTCTCCACCAGGAATGAATGCTTGTAAACTTGGTGCATGTTTTAAGTCTTCTTTTAGTTCTATAAATTCTTTCTGACAATCAATAGACCAACTAAACTCTTTGTTCTTTCCAAGCAACTGTCTCATGTTACTTGATTTACTCGCTAAATTATTTACAAACTTCCCATAATACTCAATCATTCCCAGGAAAGAGACAACTTCCTCTTTTGATTTTGGAATTGCTAAGTTGAGAATGGTATCAACTAATTCTTTCTTTGGAACAATACCTGATGCTGTGATGCAATGCCCCAAATAGTTAACCTGTTGTACACCAAACTTACATTTCTCAAATTTTAATGTGAGACCAGCTTTTTCAAGCTTCCCAAGGACCTGTCTCACAATCATGTCATGTTCCTGTTGAGTCAAACCAAATATTAATAAGTCATCTTGATAACACTTTACATTTTTCACACCTTTTAAAATAGAGTACATGACCCTTTGAAACACTGATGCAGCAGACACAAGACCAAACGGCATCCTTTTATATTTGAAAGCACCCATGGGAGTGATGAATGCCGTTAAGTCTTGTGAACACTGCGTCAGTTCTATTTGATGATAGGCCTGTGTGAGATCTAAAGTTGAAAAGAACTTTGCACCACTCAGAGTGGACATTATCTCATCAATGTTAGGCAGGGGAAATTTGTCAACAACCACCTCCTTGTTTAGCGACCTCAAGTCCACACAAAGTCTTATGTCACCATTGGGTTTGTTCACGACAACAATTGGTGCAATCCACTCAGAAGCTTCCACAGGTGAAATAATTTCTTGTTTGAGTAGCTTGTCTAACTCCTGTTCCACCTTATCTTGTAGAGCAATGGGAATCCTCCTCACCTTTGCCACAGATGGTATAGCTCCGTTTTTAAGTTTAATGCAATGTTTATAACCCTTTAAGCAACCTAACTCATTTTTGAACAAACACGGAAATTCAGATACAAACTTATTTTTCTTGTCTTCAATCTTCTGAATCTGAACTTGAGGTTCTGCATTGGGATTTAATGTGACTCCCAACAACCGTTGATGTGGCCATCCAAGTAAACTATCCCCCATTTTTGATACATAAATCTTTCCAACTATTATTTTCTTTTCCATTTCTATACTTGCATTAAAATACCCCAACATACTAATGGGTTGCCCACCATAACCTCCTGGATTGACATCCATCTTACTTAACTTATTTTTATGTTCAAACCATTTACAGAATGTATCTTTAGAAATTATGGTCAGATGTGAGCATGAGTCAAATTTCATTTCCAGATTAATTCCATCAACCTTAACTCTACCTATAGGATGTTCATTACATTCACTCTCACCAACTTGACATATTATTTCTTTTATATCCCTGTTTATGAATTTTCTTTGTTTATTTCTACAAAATTTTATAAAGTGGCCTTTCTTGCCACACCCATGACAAACAAAACTCAAGGCAGGACAGGATTTCGAATTAGCTTTGTGACCAGATCTTCCACAACGAAAACATTCAAAAGTATCTTTCGCCGAATCCTCTTTAACTGACTCTTTGTAACCACTTTTCACATTTTTTACAAGACATACACTTTCTTGCACCTCCTCTACAGTTGCTAGATTTTTATTCTTTTCACCCTTTAATTCATTGACACACTTTAACATGTGTTCCACCCTTTTAGCAATTGAAATCACTTCCTCCAAAGGTGGTTCATCCTTAAGCCATAACTCCTCTCTAATTTTGTCCTCCCTACATTTTAACACAAATTGATCTCTAATTCTTTC
Organism: Calotriton arnoldi; assembly: GCA_963921515.1. Classification (NCBI taxonomy): domain Eukaryota; kingdom Metazoa; phylum Chordata; class Amphibia; order Caudata; family Salamandridae; genus Calotriton; species Calotriton arnoldi. Next base: position 132,912 of record CAWUFW010018764.1, on the reverse strand, counting down.
TTCATTAGCATTCCCAAACTTACAAGTTGACGCTAACTTCCTCAACACTGTTAAATAATCTTCAACTGTTTCTTCCTTTCCTTGCTCTCTTGTTCCAAAGTAATATCTTTCCATAATGGTGCTGATTCTCGGCAAAAAATGCTTATCCAGCTGCATAATACATATCTCATATTCATTGAGCCCTCTTTGTTCTTCTGTCGTTAAAACCGGCAAATTCTCTAAAACTTCCTGACCTTCTCCCCCTAAACAGTGTAAAAGTAATGAATGTCTCCTTTCTGCACTAAGATTCGTACCGCAAACTCGTGCATAGTTTGCAAAAATCTTTTTCCATTTGCTCCATTTTACAACTGGCTCTCCTGGAGAGCTTAAAAAAAATGGTGGCGCTGTTACGTTTTGCATGGCTCACATATAAATAATAGTGCGTGAGTAAACACCTAACCAATTTTAAAACCCTTTTTTTTTCCTTTTATCACTCTCAAAAGCTTATAAGTATATCACTTTTGATCCTTAAAAGAATACAGTACTGTTTAAAAATTTTTTTTTTTTTTTTTTTTTTTACAATACCCTACTTATTTGTTGAACTTCTTGCCAATCCAAACATAGTCCCCAACCAGCCTTATCATTAAACATATAATTTATAATATGACTTTTCAGCACATGTATATTCCAGAGTTGTTGTTGATATATGATGTGTAATTTTCCCTTCTTCTTTGTTTAAATAAAGTTTTTAAACAACTAAAGCTTCACTGACGCCTGCGCACATACAGTGCTGGAGCGCCTCCAATTTGTTTTCACCGCGTAACTGCCTCGTCAACCTAACCTGCTGGAGGAGTTCACAAGACATGGAGGAGGCACCAGACTGATGACGCGCACTTTTCACCGAATCCCTTCACCGGATTCTGATGCGTCATCAGTCACTGCAAGCAGCTGAAGGGAGAGGAGCTCCGGAGACCAACGAACTTTCTCCCCGTTCGTTAACTGGCCGATGCTTCAAGAGAGATGCCTCAAAACCGGCGAAGAAAGCACAGGCAGACACCAACCCCTCACGCAGACCTCCTCGTCCGATTGCACAACACCCTTCCCAACTTAATCTGCCGCTGGAGAAGTGACACTCTGCCTTCTCATCCCCAACATACAGCCACTGGAGAAGGTAGGGGATAAGTGTTAAATACACTTCAACTTTTCCTTTCTCTACACACGCGCCGATTTGCCTCAAAGAGCAACGTGCCTTAAAAATTATCGTGCCGCACTCACAGTCATTAATTTTCTTAACTGTTACAGCAGATGAATGTTTTCCGTTTGCGTAGAGATTGATGGGCTAATTTTTAAATACACTTCACAGTTTCTTTTTCCTGCACACACGCCGTTTTACTTCAATGAGTACTGCCCTTTGAAATATTGTGCCGCACTCACAGGCATTATTTCCTTATCTGTAAAGGCAGATGACAGATTCCCGTCTGCATGGAGATTCCGTTAACCCAGCTGTCGTCTCTCTCCAAGATGCCACACACGCCCAAGTTAGTCAAATTTTACAGTACCTTCTTTTTCAAACTACCTGCGTTCCTTTTTCTATGATCGATTACCCCGTTTTTTCATGTAGATTTTTCCTCCGATGACATGCGACAGAAGGAGGAACTCTCATATGATCACGGCTCAGTTTGATGTTGAGGTGTTACTGTTCCGCAATCCCATCGCTCGTCGCCAATATAACGTCCACAAAATAATGATAAGACCTTCTTATTAAAAGTGGAGGTTTATTCTTAACAACCTCATCCATCAGCCACGCAGGAGTAACTGACATCACTGACATCACATACATTCCAAGTTCTATGTTCTATGGAACTTGGACATTGGAATACTGTAGAAGGAGAACACCACAGGAACTTACACTCGTTTCTCCAATGCCCTAATTTTCCGCAATTATGACATGGCCATTTCTTCTTTGCCTCTTCTAGACTCACTTGACCTTTTCCTTTACCTATGTTAGGTCGCATTTTATTCTGTCCTGTTTCATTTCCATTATTATTGTCCAATTGAGCTTCTTGTTTTTCTGCCACCTTCACCTGTGCCCACATTGCCTTCTCTTTCAATTTACGCTGTCTACTCTCAATATCATCACTGCAATACTTAGCATACCTCAGCACATCATCGACTGTGCCATTCTGCCAATTAATCATATGCTGTTTAATCATTTCACTAATCTCTGGTTTCAATCCAAACACAAATCTGTACACAAAATGACTCATATCCTTTTCACTTAATTCCTCATATCCACTATACTGCTTGAAAACCAACAACAACCTTTCATAATAGGCATGTACAGACTCCTTACTTTCTTGTGTAGTTCTATCGATTTTTACCCAATCTGTCTCTTTAGGAGGAATCTTATTCTTCAAAAAGGTAATCACCTTATCATACTTCTTCATTACATCAGGACCTGGAGCTCCTGTCTTAGGATCTCTTGGATATTCTGTAGTTGGCCAGTCAACTGTAATCTTACATTCTGACCACAAATCTGTTGGTACCACTATGTCAAATAATCCATCTAAATCTATCCACAACACTTTTGAGACCTTTACAAACCTCTCTACTTGTCGGTACCACTCAACTGGCTTTGTCTCTTAGCTTTGGAAAGTCATTGGTAAATGACAGTATGTCCTGCCTAGTCCAGGGAACATGCACGTAACTACCACCTGGAGTTTCTCTCATAGGGTATTCTCTGGCAACAGGTTCCTTTTCAGTTATCATAAAAGCCAATGAACCTTTGTCTGTAGTTTTCTCATTCTTCTTCGTCCATCTAACCTTCCATCTGTCCACATCACCCCATTTTCTCAACAACACAATTAACTCTTTTATCTGTGTCAGCCTTCCTGCCGTGTTCAAATTTTCAATATCCTTTTCACAAAAGTATACTCTATATGGTTTCTGCAACGTTTTCACTTTCGCAAAGTCTATTCCAATTTCACTGGCTACTTCTTCTAGTTTGTCATGTAAATTCTTTGCTCTCCATGTAATACTTTTGCACAGAAACATTATTTCATCATCCTGATAATTTTTTATCTTTTCTGTACCAATCGTTCCTAGAATTAATTCTTCCATGTCAATTTTTAACCTAATTACATCTAATGGTTTTTCTTCTGGTTCTTTTATTTTGAATGCCTTCATCCACTCATTTAACTCATCAGGAGTCGGACCTATGGGTGTATTATTTAGTTCTACCCAATTACCACTCTTTTCAGGGGTTTCTGTTGCAGATTCTGTTACCATATGCATTTTCCTACCATTGCACTCATTCACCGTCAAATTTGTAGGTGGACTTGGTCTGTAAGTACTAGCCAAATTACTTGTACTTGCACTTCGTTCCATTCTTTCTTTTTCTCTCTGAAATTGTGAACTCATGGGAATCACCAAAGATCTTTCATCAATTTTCTGATTCTCAAAAACTGGTATTACTGGACCTATTGTTACTGGCACAGTAACTGCTTCCATATTTTTCGTTAATTCTCTAATCTTTTCAGTTAGTTCTTTGGTTGTCCTTGCTAATTCGTTGGCATTGTCACTTTCTATTCCTTCATTTTGTGAAGTTCTCATTTTTTCTTGTGACCAATTTATTTCAATTCTTTTTTCCAGACTTTTATTTCGAATAGTCTCTGTTAGCGGCGCATTTGGTGTCACCACTGTAGAACTCTGCTGATACGGAGGTGGATTTCTATTTAGAATATCTTCCAGCAATTCATCATCCGTTTCACTCTCATGCATATATTTTTCCCTCTCCATATGTTTCTTTTTCTCAGTCCGTTTTTTCTTAGTCCCTTCCTCAACTGTAAAAGCTGGAAACAAACCTCCTGTCATGTTAGCACATCTCCATCGTTTTATTCTATCTTCATGATTTATTCCCACATCCTTCCAGGCATAAACTCATGATCCCTGAAACCTCTGAATCTCTCTCGCTCATACATCTCATCCTCCCATTCCGTCAATGCTTCAAACTGTGTCGGTCTAGGTCTAGGTTCTAGATTTGTCATCTTTTCTCGCAAATTTCGCAATACCGCTACACTAAATGAACCATTCTCAGGGAAAGCTAAAGCACCATCATTCTTCGTATACTTTGCCCAATTTTCCAACGATATGCACGTATGATATCCATATTTCAGCATCATATGTGAAGCTGCTGATTTCGGCGGGGGAATTACTTGTCCCTCTCTAGTCACGACCTTTTTGTCTTTCTTAAAGAAATTCTTTAATTTTGTCGTCCATGACGTTCTCTCCCTTTCATACTCGTAATACGGCATGTTTTCTATTTATTTTTCTCTTTACTCTAACGCTGTTTTGTGTACGGAACTTCAACCAATTACAGCGCGACTCACACTAACGTACCAATCAGAACAATTCCCTCCGTCCGCGAACCAACCAATCCTAGCGCGGCACTTTTCTGCGTCACTCCTGCTCTGGGTTCACGTGACTGGCGCACTATCCAATCCTAGCGCGGCACTGTTCTACGTCACTTCTGCTCTTTTACCCCTCCTTTACAAAATTTATCGGCAATTTTTCTTTTCGCTGTTTTCTCCGTTAGTTACAACAATTAAAACAATTCCATAGTCTGATTCGCTAAACAAAAGTGACAGCTTTGTCCTTTTACACAAGAATCCTGTATTTCCAGTAGGCAGCGCTTACCTCTACCCTACCACAGAATTATTTACTCTCGCTGATAAAGTAGCACTTCCCTCTACCTTACCCTTCTTTCAAGCAAACAATTTACTCGTTTCTCTGGGGATAAGACACATGTGGAGACTAGGCTCCTGAGAATTAAGGCCAAAGTTTCACAAGAAAACGTGATTTGCTATTTCAGTTACACACCTTTCGTACAGAAAATCCCTAACATAACACAACCTGTGTTATTACCAAAATGAATTCAGACCATGTACCAAATTCCATGTGACTTCTCTTGCCACACGTGTTCCACTTCCTACATCCCAGAACCGTGAAAACTCACATATAACATAACACGACTCAACATATAGTGTTAGTCATCAAAAATAATCAATAATCAATAAACAATAATCACTAAACTAATCTATAGAAAACCATAACTCTGCTACCAAGAAATCTGATGCAGCGCTGCACAATAAAAACTATTCTCCTCCTAGGTCACTTATAGGTCATCCAGGGGCAAACTATATTTTCTCATATCCACATGACGATGGGGCCCATAAACATCGCCTAACACACACGCACACACCTGGATTTCCTTTACACCTTTATGAAATTCTGTACTCCTAGGAGAAGCATGAGAACTAAATGGAAAACACCATTTATGTACCGCTGGAAGGAGTCGGGATATCTTATTACCTTAACTTATCGCTTTCTTTTAGTTATTTCTTAAGATATTCCTGCTCATTGTTTTGTCGATGAATCATTCATGTAAGAAATTAGTTCATAGTGATTAAGACCAGCTAAATCACAATAACCAATTACTGATGTCACAATCATTTAGGAAAATAACCACTGAGTCATTTGATTTAAAGAATCTTAAATTTTATATAATTTTAAAAGCATGAGAAAGAATTTAAACTTTTATTCAATTATTCATTCATTATTAATTCAAATATTTATTAAGCATAATCAATTTATTGCAGAAAGGAAATTTTTCGTCATGAAGCAAAACCCTAATTACCTGCCTACCTTCCTAATTTAGCCTAATGATTTCTAACCTAAGTTTAGGAATTAGAAATAACCTGATTCTCATACTCAACTGGAAAATTAAGACAGCAACAGAAACTTCAGCTCGTCAGCATCAGCTACCTGCAACCCGTCTCATCTAACAGTCTTTCAGCATCTCCCGCTCAGTAATGGATCGATCAGGACCACCCAGCACTGGAAGCCACCAACACCAACACAACTCTCCAACTCCGCTCCTGACTGTGACTGCGACTGACCCCCTCCCACTAAGAGTAGGCCCTCTTATACCCTAATTCTAACTTTGCTAACTAATTGTTGCAACATTAATAACACACTTTTCTTTCATTGGTCCATGCATGTCATCTTATTCATTCTTTTAATCAAGTTCTCTTGGATCCAATGGTCCTTGGATCATTTCCTTTCTCACAGTTCAAGACATGTTTCCATCCGCTTCGATCAGTACATTTGTAACTTCTTTCGATACATTCGAGAACTCTGCAGGCATTGTCCTTTCTCTTAAACTGGTTTCCCACGGGTCTCTGCTGATCACCACGGCACACTATCAGTTCAATTAGGTCACATCAGCCTTGACCATTTCTCGCATCCTAGCCTCTCAGCAACATCACGAGGTTAGCTTTTCTCCGACTTCTCTCCCATGTCACATGTTCCCCTTGCGCTTGCGCACATCACCCACTGGCAGCCATTTTATCTCGCCACTCGGTTATACTTTAGAAGCACTAATTTGAAATAAACAAAACATAATTAAAATAGAGAAAATAGCCTTTTGTTTCCCTCCCGTCATCTACGTACCCCAATTAGTTATTACCTAGCAGAAAGCAACATTTAAGCTGTTTCTTACTTACCATCACTATTGTTTTTGCAACGACACGTTTATTTCTATGAAGCACAAAATCATGCATTTATTTTAAATTAGTACGCATTTATTTTTATGTTATAATTAGACACACGGACATCCATTAATAGATTATTCAGCACATACATTTGCGTATTACCCTTCCCACACGTACAGTGTTGATTAATACATTTAAACGAACATTTTATTAATTATTTATAAAATTTGTTAGGGGTTAAAATTTTTATTTTCTCTGCTCCATCACTATCAAAGGCTGATGAATCAGAAGAGGCTGCTACAGGGCTGTTTTATGGCACTCCTCGTTAGTAAGTTCTAAAACTACTCTCCTGTAATACATTAAATCCAACTTTGGCAAGTTGTTGAACTTAATGTGGCCATTAATTTGATACTTTGAAAGACATTGCTAACTAACTCTAATCAAACATTTGACTTTACTAAGTTTAATAAAGCCTTCCTATATTAGCCTATGGGGCTAGAGGCACTATAATTTCGAAAAACAACTTTGGCTGTTTTTCCTTACCAGGGTATATAAAACATATTTTATATTTTCTCTGCTAGGGGTGGGCAGAATTGGCGGAATTTGATTACATGGAATTTAACGGAATTACATAACAATTCCCTGGGATTCTGTGAAATTCTACGGCTGGACGGAGTGGGGCATTTGGTGCTAGATATTGTTGCATTAGCAAAGAGATAATGTCCAAATCGTATACCTGGGCAAGTCTCTTTTGGGCAGTTTTGTAAATGCTACAATAAATAAATGTTTGTGTAACCATTTTCCTGGGTATATACACAGAGCAGGTATTTTTCGTGAAATCTGAGAGTTTTCCACTAGAAATTAAAAACGCAGGCTTTTACATATCAAATGCCCTTCCTGAACTGTGCTGACCCGCAAAATGCTGGTTCGAGCGTACATCCGCACTCCTCCTCCTGCCTTTCCCCGGTCAGCTCCCCTGATTGGCTGCTGTGCTAGAGTCAGGCAGGCGGCACCGCAGTGCCGTCAAAAAGTGGTAAGCTTGATGAAGTTGCTGAGAGAGCGAGCACCTAGCTGGAGCCAAGTCCCCGCACCCAATGCCATAGCCATAGCGTGAGGAAAAAGAGGGAGTACGTATCAGCTGCCTCCGAGTGCAGACTGACTGACCCCACCAGGGAGACACCGGTTCCCGAGCTGTCACTCAATCTATGTCACATCATTGCCATACTGACAGAGGTTGAAATGATACCAGACACCACAGCAGTGCACTCTTAAGTGCACTAAGTCCACTGTGGTCGCTAAACCTACAAGCCCTAGGGACTTACAGGTAAGTTGACATGGCCAATTAGAATTATACCAATTACCATATACCTTTAGAGGACAGAGCACTGGCCCTGGGCCTGGTTAGCAGAGCCCAGGGCACTTTTAGAGTCAGTAGCCACCAGCATCAGTCAAACAATGGGGTTGATCAGGGCAAAAAGGATGACTTTCCTACAGTTCTAAAATAATATTCCTATTTTCAAAATACAATTCTATTTGCTTTTAGGGACAAACTGTTACCTCCTTCATCTTGAGATGCTGGAGGAGCATGGACAAAACATTTGCCTCCACTGAGGCCAGGGGTTGCAAAGGAAGTGCCAGGAGTAGCAGGAAGCAAGTTAGAGGTCGCAGCTGTGACCCCTAACTAGCCTCAATTTATGTCCATGTGGAGGAAGGGTTTCATGGATGCTTAAACCTTCATTACCCAAACAATGTAGAAGGGTAGCTTGTTGTCAACATATACACAACAAGCATTTGCAATGCAATAGGTCTCGCATTTGCGAGAGTATAAGCTATTGGCATTGTAAATGTAATGCTTACGCCCCCCCCTCACCCCTCCCGTTCGTGCCTTGTCGCCCGCCCTCACTCCCATTTGAAATACAATAGGTCTTGCATAAATGCGAGTCCTATTGCATTGCAAATGCTTGTTTTTATTGCGCTTCACCATGAGTTTAGTGCTCTCAGGTTCAAGGGTAACATATTTCCTGTCCCTTTTGTTACCCATGGACAGTTTTCACACCATATTCTACGGAAGCAAACCAGTCATCATGAAATAAAAATAAAATGGTTCTTGTGGACGCTAAACTGCATCAGCAAAAAAAAAGCAGCATGACGATGTATATGGGGGCATAAATCAGACCATCATACATGCTTCATGACCTATGCACATTTGCACTTATATGTTATGACGGTGCGGCAGCTTTTTTTAAATTGCTGTTTCAAGACTATGGAACCACATCTTGCAGCGGTAAATTTAAAAACTATAAAAATTTGCCAAAAAAGTGCCTTATTTAGAAAGGAGCACCCCTCCGCAAATTAAATAAGCTGGGACCTTGAAAAATGAAATCTAAAATAAAAAAGTGCAGAACAAAAATGCTACGAGAAGATGCGACGGACAGGATCATCGGTTGAGCACACAGGGGTTCAAGTACAAGCTGAGGAGAGATGGGAAGAATGGGGGTTAGGACAGATAGGAGAGCAACAGAGGGATTAGGTATGGTGAAAAGAAAAAAAAAAAGAAGCCCTGTGTGCACAGAAAAAAATATTTCCTGTAATATGCCATGTGCTTCAGTACTAAAATCATTATACCTACTGACCATAAAAAGTAAGTAATTTCGAGGTTGCATAGTAGAAGTTATATGATGTTTCATTGGAAAGGTTTATTGTGTGAGGTGCCATTGACTGCAGGCAAATGTACACCTGGGCCACAGGAAAGATTTTAAACACGCAAAATGTGATAGGTGGTCTGCTTGCAATAAGTCTAACCAATGCTCTTGATAGTATTTCAACCTGTCGTTCTTTTTCCCACCATGCTACCTCAGTTTCGGCACTCCACACAATGCCACATAATTTCAATCAGCATAATTTCACTTAACACCACACTTCCATGCCACACAATTCAACTCTATACATTTCCATTCCACACCACATGATGTGACCACAAACGACATATTTCAACTCAACGCCACAATTACGCAACACACCACATACATCCAATCTACACCACAGGATTCCACATCATGTCACAAAATTCAACAGCACACTACATAATTAAACTCCACAACATACCACTCCTCAACACAAAATGCCTTTCCACATACTTCCACTCTGACACACAAACCCACTCCACATAATTCCAGTACACTCAATATCACATCCTTACTAGCCACATATTTCCACTGCACACCATGCCACATTATTCCACTAAACAAATCCACTCCTCACCTCTCAATTCCACAACAATTCCAATCCAACCCATATAATTCCACTCCACACACATCCACAACACTCCAATCCAAAACACATGGATGAAAGACATTGTCATTTACATTGCCAATACCTCTAACTGTTACAAAAGCGAGACCAATTTGCATTGCAAAAGCTTTTTAAATTTCCTTTACCACTCTATACCCCAAACCACCCCTAAAAATACCGTACCAACCTATACCCTGACCCACCCCTAAAGCCTAAAATTACCCTTTACCACCACCTATACCACTATGTACAACTAAACCCTAACCACCCTACACCCTTACCCACCCCTAAACCTAAAACTTACCCTTTGCCACTATCTACCCCAACCCCTAAAATTACCTGTACCACCCTATACCCTTACCCACCCCAAACCCTAAAGATACCATTACCACGCCGTACCATTACCCAGCCCAAACCCTAAAGGTTGTTTCTTGTCTCTTCAGGCGCTCGTCACTCGCACCACCCGTTACTCGTTCATACCATTAGACATCAGTCAAAACACCTTGAGTTACTGTACACAAACATAAGTTCAAATAGTCCCATGCAGAAACACCCTTGTATACCTACATGCATCCCAGACCCCACTCATGGAGCAGTTCCTTGTAGACAAAGACACTCAAATGTACACACACACACATTGCTTTAGATTGTAGGGCATGCCCTGAAGTTCCCAAGTGTCTCTTCGGACGCCTCTGCACTGTCAGTGATTTGTGCGTGCCATCAGACACCCACACACGTCATCAGACACCAACACACGCCAAACACCCATACATTGCATCCGATCCAGCCAGACGCCCGACTCGTGCCAGCAGACTCTCACACCCACAGAACGTAGAGCACGCGAGATCTCCAGGTACAGAATCAGATACACAAACACACACAGCACAGATTGTGGGGCAGTCGTTGCCACTGAAGTGATGTCACCGTAAGAAAGCACTACAATTGGAAACCACCAGCGCCCTCGACAATCGAGAGTCTCCCAAAATCAGAAGAAACTTTTTGGTGGAGGGCCAGGGATCCGAAAAGGCCCTTCAGCTGATGATAGTTTTGCAGCCCCGTCCGGGTGTCTTACCACAGGTCGCTTTTGTACCCCGGCTTTGGGGCCGGTGTTCTCTTGGGCAGAAGGGCAGTATGCACGTAGGGGATCACGCCTCCATCGGGCATGGCATGGTGACTCTGCCCAGCACCCTGTTGAGCTCCTGGTCGAAGCGGATGGCCAGCTGCAGGGGGGGGTGATGCGGCTCTTCTTGTCGTCCCGGGACGCGTTGCCGGCCAGCTCCAGGATCTCGGAGGTCAGGTACTCCAGGACTGCGGCCAGGTAGACCGGAGCACCGGCGCCCACCCGGTCGGCGTAGCTTCCCTTGCGGAGCAGCCTGTGCACCCGGCCCACAGGGAACTGCAGCCCGGCGCGTGAAGAGCAGCTCCTGGCCTTAGCACGGGTCTTCCCGGGCAGACATAGGATCGCAACCAGTGAACCAACACAAACAAAAACAAGTACCTGGCAGCATCGAAGAGGCCCTGCACCTTCCCGAGCGAAGGATAAAAAAGACGCCATGAGCGTGCACATTGGCTGTCCAGCCGCAACCTACAACAGACGCCGCGAGCGTGCACATCGGCTGTCCGGGCGCAAGCTGAAAGACACGCCGTGCGCGTGTCCATGTGCTGTCCGGGACCAAGCTGATAGACACGCCGTGAGCGTGCACATCGGCTGTCTGGGAAAGTGCACATCTCCTGTCCCCCTTCCAAACTAAGTCGACGACAATACATCTCGCTAGCGAGCAGCTTCGCTGCGTCGCTAGGCGAGACCTAAAAAGGCATAAATCCATTCCTCCCATAAAGACTCAAGCTCACCGGTGCATGCAAAAAAAACTTGCATGGGGTGACATTTGTGACATGCTGACACAAATACAATTTTATTCTATTTTTACAATGACGATGGTGTGCTTGTACTGTTGTACTAAAAAACATATTGAGACCTTTTGAGATTAACGATAGAAGATTGCAGGGTACCTAAATATATACACTAAAATAACAGATGTGGTCACCATGGCCTGTGCAGGGTTGAACTCTTTCTGTTAATAGGAGACAATGGAAAGAACTCTTTAAATGTTATTCTAGGCATGTAAATGGCATGAATTTATTGCAGAATTGCGTGACTGCAGCCCTGAGAAATGGCAACAATGGTGAGCAAAGTTTTACACACAGGCGTCCATGCTGAGTCAATTTCCACAGAGAAAAAAAATAGATTTTTTTTTAACAAGAGTGTTTTAGATGTGGATTTTCGTTTCCACACGAAGTAAATGTCCCGCTCTTGGACAGATATGTAAAGGCTGTGGGAAGGAGACCCATTTTGTGATGGTTTGCAAAGTGAAGGATAAAGTAAGTGCGTCACGGAGCAAAGATAAAACGCCCACCAGAACGTTCCAGAATCAACGTTCGATGCACACCCACAAAGCCAAGCAGTGACATCAGTTAAAACAAATCGACACTGAACGAAGTCTATGGTCATCTAAATCATCGTCAAACAGTTCACCTGTATCAGTATCAAGTGAAAGTGAAGAAAATGATTGTGACATGTCGATGTTTACCTCACAAAAGCATGCGCATGTTTGTTTAGCCGCTTGTGAAGAAAAATGTCAGTCAAAGAAAGAACGACATGTCAAAGCACCAAAGTCATTCAAACATTGTCCAAAGATTACACTGAAAGCAACTGTTTGTTCGATACCTTTCATTATTGACAGTGGTGCATCGATAAACATTATGGGGTCGATTCCGTGTTTCCCGACCGATTCGCACATACGTCCGAACGAGCAAGTACGATGCGCATAACTGCCCAAATCCCGACCCAGTCGCACTCACCCAATACAGCTCCTGTTCTCCGACCGATGCGGATCCGGAAACGCAGAATCGAGTCGCACGGAGGCCCAAACGCAGCCCCGTCCGGCCGGACAAGTACGATGCGCCTTCCGTACGTGCCGAACCCGTCGCTACGCACGGCACGTCAAAGCATCCGGGAAAGGCGCACATAAGCTCTGATTCGCGCCACAAGACGATCCATGGCTACGAGAAGAACAAGCCAGCGACGAGGACGAGGCGAAGCAAAGAGAAAGACGAACGAGACAAACCAACCATGAATCCCATCGCGCCGATCCTACCAATACTCTACATCTATTACCGGAACTAGTACGGACGGGTACGGCGCAGAAGGTAAGTCAGACACCCACCACACAAACAAACCACACGTACCCGACATATAACACACACACATAGGGATGCAGAAATTACTTACACCAGCAACAGCAGCACCATAGGGGCGGGATGGCTATCACCAATGCCACATACACACATAGGGGCCTGGATGCCAACCACTACCACCACCCCTACCCATGGGGGGCTGGATGCCTACCACTACCACCACCCCTACCCAGGGGGTGCTAGATGCCTACCACTACCACCACCCCTACCCAGGGGGCTGGATGCCTACCACTACCACCACCCCTACCCATGGGGGCTGGATGCCTACCACTACCACCACCCCTACCCATGGGGGCTGGATGCCTACCACTACTACCACCCCTACCCAGGGGGTGCTAGATGCCTACCACTACTACCACCCCTACCCATGGGGGGCTGGATGCCTACCACTACTACCACCCCTACCCAGGGGTGCTAGATGCCTACCACTACTACCACCCCTACCCAGGGGTGCTAGATGCCTACCACTACTACCACCCCTACCCATGGGGGGCTGGATGCCTACCACTACCACCACCCCTACCCATGGGGGGCTGGATGCCTACCACTACTACCACCCCTACCCAGGGGGGGCTGGATGCCTACCACTACCACCACCCCTACCCATGGGGGGCTGGATGCCTACCACTACTACCACCCCTACCCAGGGGGTGCTAGATGCCTACCACTACTACCACCCCTACCCAGGGGGTGCTAGATGCCTACCACTACCACCACCCCTACCCATGGGGGCTGGATGCCTACCACTACTACCACCCCTACCCAGGGGTGCTAGATGCCTACCACTACTACCACCCCTACCCAGGGGGCTGGATGCCTACCACTACCACCACCCCTACCCATGGGGGGCTGGATGCCTACCACCAACACCACCCCCACTCATAGGATGGACAATGCATGACACAACCAGCACACTACAACCTAGGGAATGCAAGAAAAAGACATCCCCCCAACACCATGACAAGCGTGTGTAGACTGTGTCAAATGCCTACAACACTGAACATGACTTTGAACACACAATGTGACCCCCTATCACATGTGTCACACTTAAATGTGTGTGGCCTCCACAATGCAAGCAGACCATGACCACTGTGGCAATGGGGTCCAACCCCCATCATCACAGTGACCAAAAGGTAAGTGTGGGGTCCATAGCTGAAGCACATTTTGAACATTGTGGCAATGGGGTCTAAGCCCCATCATCACAGTGACCAAAAGGTAAGTGTGGGGTCCATAGCTGAAGCACATCTTGAACATTGTGGCAATGGGGTCTAAGCCCCCATCATCACAGTGACCAAAATGTAAGTGTGGGGTCCATAGCTGAAGCACATTTTGAACATTGTGGCAATGGGGTCCAACCCCCATCATCACAGTGACCAAAAGGTAAGTGTGGGGTCCATAGCTGAAGCACATTTTGAACATTGTGGCAATGGGGTCCAACCCCCATCATCACAGTGACCAAAAGGTAAGTGTGGGGTCCATAGCTGAAGCACATCTTGAACATTGTGGCAATGGGGTCTAAGCCCCCATCATCACAGTGACCAAAAGGTAAGTGTTGACATTGAAAAAGCTGCAACTGCCAAACTGCATGGATGATTCCTGGTCACAGAACAACAAACACATCAGTGGCAAAGTAGTGCTTGTGTCCCATAGCAACATAGATTGGGGGAGGCAAACAGTGCAGTGCAAATAAGACATACCTTTGGCCATGTGCAGACAAACATCACCCATGGGGGCTGACACTGTCAACATTCATCAATGACACAATGACAGAAGTGACCATCATAATGCAGACCCACATATTTGCACCAATGGGCACACAAATGGAGATATCCTGTGGAGACTGTAGATGTGAGGTGAACAAATACCATACCATGGCAGCAATGGGACACACAAACAATGATCATTGTGCTGACTGATGACCTAGGAGTCCCAGGGACAGCAGGTGAAACCCACCAAACAACATACAGCCAATGGCACACTAAAGATATGCCAATGCAGTGGTGCAGATGCACAAACACAAACAGGCAGCCCCACACTGCATATCAAACACAACAGGTGAGGGGGGGTGCCAGTGTCCCCAGGCAACCACACAACACATGATGAGGCCTGAATACCAATTACACAGATGCGCATACAGTGCCACACAAAAGTAACTCATGGATCCAAATCCCCTATGTGGGCAATCAGGCATTGTTAGATGAGAGGGAGCACAAATCACACATGTCACACAAGCATGTAGGAACAGCAACTGACACAGCAAGACACAGACACACCACAGCACTACCCCCATGGTCCCCACAATGTGTTGACCCTGGGCTGCATGACAATCCCACTGTGATGACAAAGCTAGATGTCGTTCACACTGTGAACCACAGTCATGTGTCCTGATCAACAAACTACCATCACACCTACACAAGCACAAATCAATCAGCACGGCCAGTAAGCCAATGCCAACATGGAGGCAGGGGTCTAGCCGGGCAGCAACTCTCATCTGCACACACTCAACACCACACACCTCGACCTCCAACAATGTGCAGCATTGAAGATCACATGCACTGGTGACATTGCACATGCACCCATGACAATCCCATGGGGGGGGTGGTAACTAAGGTGCAGAAACACATCACACATGGCCACTCAACAAGACTCCTGAATGTCTGACACACTGCACACTACGCTGTACATGGACATGACGGCAATACCACACCAACCAATGGGATCCCAGCCACAGTCCCACACCAATGAAGAAGCCAAGGTCACCCACAAAGAACACACATAGACAACTACCAACATTGCAGCCCTGACCCTGAGGAGTGCCAGCAGTCACACCCACAACATGTCGCAATCACTGAAAGCTAACACAAACTGGAAATTACATGACAGGTGTAAACAACAAGTGCCAAGGGGAATCCTGACTGTGTCCCATCTGCGTTAGCCCACAAACTCAGCCCTGACAGCAAACACACCTATGGGTGACACCCTGATGACCAGTAATGTGCCATGCACCCACATCACAGAGAACCCAGGGAGAAGACTTTGGGGGAACATAGGTCAACTCAGCAAGCATCACAAACAGGAACATCACTAGGGATCCCAGCATGCACAGCAAAATGGAAGTGAACATACACAGACATGCTCACACAACACACACCTTGGGCTCAGGCAATGTCACAGGATTACTCACTGCCATGAGGGGACTCCACTCCTGTGTGAGGAAAGCTGTGCCATATGTCGCCTCAGTAGGGCTCCATCATGTCAGCAGAACACTTGGTCACACAGTCAACAATGAGCACGAAATGAAGGCTCCCGTCATATCAGCGTGGTCATGGGAGTGTCAACGAAATCATCAGCACAGATCCAACACACATGTATAGCAAGTTGCACTGACAACACAGATGAGTCCTTCCCCATTGAGGCCCAAACTTGCATGTCCAGTGGAGATGGCCACACGGTCAGGGAAGTAGACTAATTGAACAATGGCAAGCACAACAGATGTGCAGGGGTGTAACCCACAGATGTGATATTGCAAATGTAAGTAGGAAATCCCATTGCCAAATATTGAAAACATGACACCCTCATATGCTGCTAAGGATGACATGGATACACTACAGGATAGGACACATTACCCGTGGACCACATGGGTTCCTGCACAGTAACACTTCATTTTCATGAGACCAAAAATCACCATCACTGCAGCCAGGGCACGGTTAGCATCATCAACATCATGTACAACAGAAGCAAAACCACTAGAGAACAGAAAGTAGCTTTATTCAGCATATGTGGGTTCAAAAGTTAAAGTCCAGAAAAAAAGAAACAAAGGCCAATGGCCAGTCCATTCTGAAAGTCAAAACAGGATGACAGTGGCAGATGTCACCCTACGTATGCCTGCACTGCTACACACCAGGGACAATCCCCTCGGAGGGGCATACGGGGGGGGCAGGCCAGGCACCGCAGGGACAGGATCAGGGCTCACCAGAAGGAGGCAGGGAAGGGGTGGTGGGTGCTGGAGAGCCACTGACAACTGCAGTGGAGGTGTCTGACATGGTGTGTGCCGGCACAACTGGGGGGCATGACTCAGATGGTGTGGGTGCCCGCACGACTGCAGTGGGCCGTGCAGATGGAGTGGACAGGTTCCCCACTGCAGTGCCCAAGTCAGACGGGGTGGTAGTGGACTCCACTGCAGTGCCTACCTCCAGGGGAGGAGAATGGGGTTCAGGTAAGGTGGGCAGGACAGAGGGGGAGGACACCGTCTCCACACCAGTGGCACAGACATGCGCAGCGGGGGTGTGGTGCCGGAAGAGCAAGTGGCAGGGGAGAAGGCCGGATCTTTTTGGGGATGGTGTATCTGTGGGTGGGGGAACCTGGGGCAGGTTGTGGTGGGGGCACCTGTGGAGTGGGGGCCTGAGGGATGGAGGAAGGAGACTTGGTGCTTGAGCTGCAGGGCGGCGGCGGGGTCTTGCTCTTCCGGGTCCTGGGGGACTTGCGGATGGGGGCGTCAGTCGGTCTGCACCTGGGGGAGGGTGTCCGGGGGTGAGGGGCACTCCCCTCCATGTGGGTGGGCTTCCTCTTCCCCCTGAATGCTGGATCAGCTGGATCAGAGGGGAAGAGGCCGAGGTCACTGAGGAAGACCCGCTGTGTCTTTGGGGTTGCAGGTGAGGCAAGGGAAGGGGCCTTGGAGGGAGAGGTAACTGAGGACTGCGCAGTGCTCATGGATGCATGTGTGTGTGCCTTGGCCCCATCCCCTGTGAGTGTGGTTTCAGTCCCCTGACTGTGCGTGCGTGTGCGTGTGGATTTTGGCGTGTGTGTCTGTGTGCTGCCTGTGTCTGTGCTGGTGTGTGCCTGTGCCGGTGTGTGTGTGCTTGGGACAGGTAAGGTGCTGGGGAGTGTGGATGGGGCAGAGGTAGGAGGGGTGAGGGACTGTTGGAGGAGGGACACTGATGCCGTCAGGGAGGAGTCCATGGACCTATTGCCCCTCTGTAGGGCAGACATGCCCGATGAGATGCCCTCCATGAACGACACCAGCTGAGTCAACAGAGTGGTGTGTGCATGGAGGACACTCAGCATCGCTGTCTGCCCTACATGGAGCTGGCGAAGGAGGTACACAGACTCCTCACTCAGGGCAGCAGGGGACACAGGGGCAGGGGGTGCGGTGCCTGGCACGAAGGAGACACGCTCCCGAACATGGGAGCCTCCACGGACTTCGGGAATGGGAGCCGATGGGAGGGCGGTGGTGGTGGTGGCGGGGACAGCAACACTAGCTGTGGTGTGGTGGCTGCTGACACCCGCCTCCACAAGGGAGTCATCTTCCGAGCTGCTGTGGTCCTCAGCTGAGGTGGATGGTGCTGAGGACTCCTCGGTGTGGCTCCCCTCGCCCTCCGTGCCACTGGGTCCCTCCGACCACTCCTCGGCTGCTGACCCAGTCTGGCTCTGCGGCTCCTCCTGGTCCGTGGAGCTGTCCCCTCCTGTGGCCGTGGATGTATCTGCAAACAATAGGGAAACAGACAGACATCAGTCACCTGCACCGAACGCACACACCACAGTAAGTACAGCACATTACAGAGCAAGCCCTGGCATCCTTAGTTTATCATTGCTAAAAGTGCCCAAACAGAGTAGGGGAAGCCAATTGTCAGTCTGATGGTCAACCATGGCACTCACATCTCTCCTGGCCTTGCACCCATCTGTCTGGTGTCTGTCGGATGGCAATACCCCAGTGTGGACACATGCACCACCTACACAGTAGTTGGACAGTGCAGAGAACACGGTGACGCATGTGAACATGCACACATCACAACTCTTGCCACTGAGTCAGTACAGGTGTCCGGATAAAGGGATGCCCAGAGTCAATTTTGAAATGCATGTGATGCATACCAGCGACAGACACCATGATGCACCCATGTCCTGATAGTCATTGCCACAATGGTGTACATGTAGCACATGTCACTCCCCTGCAGGATCACTCATAGGAGGTTTCATGCCATGGCACAGGCATGCCTGCTAAGTCATACATCACTCTCTCCAGTCACATGGGCAGGGCAGCCAGACAACAACAGTCTGCACTGTGTCACTATAGTAGGTCATGGGGAATGCAAGTCCTGGAGCTGAACAAGTGCACATGTACATCCCCCACACACCACATCATCTGAACCCTTATCTGTCCACGTCATACCAATTGGACATATGGGAGACCTGTAACACAACCCTCTGAACCTGAGCACCTCACAATCTGCTGTGAATGGGAAACAGCTGCCTGAACTTCACATTCGCATACCCCAGTCTGCACGGTCAGGTGATCAAACACCTATGTGTCACACAAGTATCGTCTCCTATGTCACATCTCCGGTGGCATGCTGAGCCCCAACCGAGAAACACCCCTGACAACGAAGTCACATCACACTGACACAGAGGCAGACACCTGAGGGGACATATCACTGAGCACAACGTGTCAGCTGATACACGTGAGTGGGAGTACAGAGTGTATTGTATGGCCTGGAGTAGGCATGACTGTCCTGCCCCACGTGAATGAGGGATGAGCCCTGGACAGTAGGCAGGTGGCTAAGTATGTGTGACACACATAATATACACACTCCTGGGGCCCAAACATTGTTCCCACCCGCAGCATGGGTGTGTGCCAGATACCCCAGGCACATGTGGTGGATCAGCTCAGCAATTGGACCACATATCAAAGTAACATGCAGATTACATGTCAGAACACAGGCATTGTGTAAGCAATGGACCCACCCATGATGCCCACCACAGAGTTAGGGGAACAAATGCTGTCCCCCACCTTGAGATGAGCAAAATGCAAGGACACAGTACCCAAGTGACACAATTCCCTGACTGTAAGGGCCACACCTGGGTATCAGATGAGGAGTGGGCAGTGCACAATTGAGGGACATGGGTCCTGGACCACATGACTGATGTACTGTGGAAGTTTAACCAGGCCAGAGGAGGGCACATAGCATGGCAGACAAAGTTCACAATGCAGTCATGGACTCACCCCTCCTTGCTGCTCTCTGGCCTTCAGCTGCCCATCCAGATCAGGGAAGACCACCGCCAGGATCCTGAGCATGTGGGGGGTCAGGGTCCGGTGTCCGCCCCTCCTGCGAGGAGGCGACAGCTTCAGTTGGACCCGTGCGATTCTCCAAGTCCAGCCCGAAGGTCCTGCCACCTCTTCTGGCAGTTGCGGATCCGGCGCTTGTAGACCCCCACGGATCTCACTGCCCGGACGATGGTCAGCCATATCTGCTGCTTCTGGTGGGCATCAACCTGTGAGGATGACAAAGTGAAAATGCCATTACTACACATTCAACATATCCGTGCATTACACAGTTGGATATACATGTCTCAATCACAGGGGCACATGATGTACACAGGCAGTGCAACGATGGCTATGGACAGTTTGCCAGCAGTTACTACATGGTATCATTGCCTGGGAAGTAAAACCTTGTTTAAATGCACTGTCACTGCACTATACCTGTTCAGTGCATGTAACTACACACTATGGGGGGTGACAACTACTCAGTGAGCCTGCTAGCCAGTGGCGTGCAGACTGTAAGTCTTGCTAGTCAGACAACATGCACATTTAGTAAGGCAGTGGACAGCACACTCACCTGCTCCCCTGCTTTCCCATACAGCTTGCTGTACTGTGGAAGGAGGCTGTCCAGCAGGGCCTGGTTCTCCTCAGTGCTGAAGGCTGGGGCTCTCTCCACAGTACGTGCCATTGCAGGATCCAGAGGGTGCAGATACAGCAGCAGTGGTGGTGGCAGATGTCGTCCTGGAGCATGTAGTGCAGGCAAGTGAGCTCTCAGGGGAACAGCCAGCATTATATGTGTGCTGCAGAGGCAGATACTGTCCCATGTGTCCAAAGTGATAGGTCCAAGTCGTTTGCATCTTCTGAATCTGGCCAATCCATGGAATTGCACCACTTACACTCGCCCACAGCATCCTTCAAAATTTCAACTTCATGACACCCATGAATTTGCAACATTGTTGTGGGTGACCAACTGAATTCACAGCATCAGACTCGTTAAAGATTTGAAAACGCGTCCGTTGCCAGGCCAGGCCATAGCCAATGTGTGCGCACCGATCGGTCCATTGCTGTACAACGCGTATTGCGAATACAACGCGTACCCGCTCACATTGTATGCAATGGCCAATGCGTGCGCACCGATCGGTCCATTGCTGTACAACGCGTACCCGCTCACATTGTATGCAATGGCCAATGCGTGCGCACCGATCGGTCCATTGCTGTACAACGCGTACCCGCTCACATTGTATGCAATGGCCAATGCGTGCGCACCGATCGGTCCATTGCTGTACAACGCGTATTGCGAATACAACGCGTACCCGCTCACATTGTATGCAATGGCCAATGCGTGCGCACCGATCGGTCCATTGCTGTACAACGCGTACCCGCTCACATTGTATGCAATGGCCAATGCATGCGCACCGATCGGTCCATTGCTGTACAACGCGTACCCGCTCACATTGTATGCAATGGCCAATGCG
Organism: Calotriton arnoldi; assembly: GCA_963921515.1. Taxonomy (NCBI): domain Eukaryota; kingdom Metazoa; phylum Chordata; class Amphibia; order Caudata; family Salamandridae; genus Calotriton; species Calotriton arnoldi. The sequence continues at coordinate 111,328 of CAWUFW010018764.1, read as the reverse complement.
TGCGCACAGATCGGTCCATTGCTGTACAACGCGTATTGCGAATACAACGCGTACCCGCTCACATTGTATGCAATGGCCAATGCGTGCGCACCGATCGGTCCATTGCTGTACAACGCGTACCCGCTCACGTTGTATGCAATGGCCAATGCGTGCGCACCGATCGGTCCATTGCTGTACAACGCGTACCCGCTCACGTTGTATGCAATGGCCAATGCGTGCGCACCGATCGGTCCATTGCTGTACAATGCGTACCCGCTCACATTGTATGCAATGGCCAATGCGTGCGCACCGATCGGTCCATTGCTGTACAATGCGTATTGCGGATACAACGCGTACCCGCTCACATTGTATGCAATGGCCAATGCATGCTCACCGATCGGTCCATTGCTGTACAACGCGTACCCGCTCACATTGTATGCAATGGCCAATGCGTGCGCACCGATCGGTCCATTGCTGTACAACGCGTACTCGCTCACATTGTATGCAATGGCCAATGCGTCGCGCACCGATCGGTCCATTGCTGTACAACGCGTATTGCGAATACAACGCGTACCCGCTCACATTGTATGCAATGGCCAATGCGTGCGCACCGATCGGTCCATTGCTGTACAACGCGTACCCGCTCACATTGTATGCAATGGCCAATGCGTGCGCACCGATCGGTCCATTGCTGTACAACGCGTACCCGCTCACATTGTATGCAATGGCCAATGCGTGCGCACCGATCGGTCCATTGCTGTACAACGCGTACCCGCTCACATTGTATGCAATGGCCAATGCATGCGCACCGATCGGTCCATTGCTGTACAACGCGTACCCGCTCACATTGTATGCAATGGCCAATGCGTAAGCACTGATCGGTCCATTGCTGTACAACGCGTATTGCGAATACAACGCGTACCCGCTCACATTGTATGCAATGGCCAATGCGTGCGCACCGATCGGTCCATTGCTGTACAACGCGTACCCACTCACATTGTATGCAATGGCCAATGCGTGCGCACCGATCGGTCCATTGCTGTACAACGCTGCATCCGCTCACGTTGTATGCAATGGCCAATGCGTGCGCACCGATCGGTCCATTGCTGTACAACGCGTACCCGCTCACGTTGTATGCAATGGCCAATGCGTGCGCACCGATCGGTCCATTGCTGTACAACGCGTACCCGCTCACGTTGTATGCAATGGCCAATGCGTGCGCACCGATCGGTCCATTGCTGTACAACGCGTATTGCGGATACAACGCTGTACTCCGCTCACATTGTATGCAATGGCCAATGCGTGCCCACCGATCGGTCCATTGCTGTACAACGCGTACCCGCTCACATTGTATGCAATGGCCAATGCGTGCGCACCGATCGGTCCATTGCTGTACAACGCGTACCCGCTCACATTGTATGCAATGGCCAATGCGTGCGCACCGATCGGTCCATTGCTGTACAACGCGTATTGCGAATACAACGCGTACCCGCTCACATTGTATGCAATGGCCAATGCGTGCGCACCGATCGGTCCATTGCTGTACAACGCGTACCCGCTCACATTGTATGCAATGGCCAATGCGTGCGCACCGATCGGTCCATTGCTGTACAACGCGTATTGCGAATACAACGCGTACCCGCTCACATTGTATGCAATGGCCAATGTGTGCGCACCGATCGGTCCATTGCTGTACAACGCGTCCCTGTACAAGTCACTGGCATATGTCACCATGCCTGTCACAGGTGAACATATGCCAGCCACATATACTTCCCAGGGAGTGAGGGGCACACCTACAACACCACAGCCTGTACACACTGTGTCCTAAGGCATGTAAGGCTGCATTACCTGTTCCGTGTATGGGGGTCAACATGTTGTTTTTTGGCTGGCACTTGGGGGCAGCCACTCCCAGGCTGTGCACGTGTTCGTGGGGACAGAATCCTTGGTGTGTTGTGCACATGAACACTGTGGTGTGCAACTGTTCATTTCAGGGCATGTGGCATGGTCACATTTCACGGCTGTGTATGTGTATGTCATGTCACATACCCCCTGAGTCCCATGTGGGATGGTATGTACGTCCCAGGGTGACCCATTGCCACAATTGTGATGGCCCTCCACAGTCAGTGTGCATGTTGTGTTTACAATGTCTCTGATTCCATGTGCACAATGGGAGACAGTCTCCACATCCACGTTGTTTGTGCATGGACTTTGATGTTGTGCGTGTGTGTGTCACAGACGTCCATGTCTGTCCTGCCGAGGCAACAGGGACCACTACCTGTGGGGGTCATGGTTGTTTAGCTGTGGTGTATTCATGATGCACCATGTCATGCCAGTGTCCATGTGGCAATACAGGGTCCCTGGGAATCTACCTGTCGATGAGCTGTGATGCATGGGGCACATCTGTCCTCACATGTCACTGTGGTGTGTGTTTGGAACGTGACAGCAGTACATGGGTACTGTGACACAGCCTAATGATATCCCATAGCACAACCTGGGACTTGTTGAGGACACATGTTGAACTGTGATGTTAGATGTTAGCCATGAAGGTGCCATACATGTCCTTACGGAACAGCACACGCATCATGTACTTGTGTCTTGTAATGATGTATCATGTGATATTGAGTCTGGTCTATGCCACATATGTGGAGTGACTGACAATCTTTCTTTCTTCACCTATGCATTGCAGGGCACCAGCTGTCCATCGACCATTCCCTGACCTTGCAACAATGGTTGAACAGGACTGCATCCAACGGTACCGCTTCACCAGGCCACTGATTGAGGAATTGACGGTGCGGTTGGCCCCACATTTGCAACCTGGCCGGACATACCCTACAGCGCTGACCCCCAAGGTGAAGGTGATGGCAGCCCTACACTTCTTTGCCACCGGTACCTTTCAACACACTGTGGCGTCTGCTGGTGGGATGTCACAGACCATGTTCAGCCGTGTGCTACGCGATGTTTTGGAGGCAATGTTGAGATACCTGAACCAGTACATCTATTTCCCTAAACGTCAACAACTCACTGACGTGAAGAGTGACTTCTATGCCCTGGGGAGGATGCCGCATGTCATTGGCTCCATTGATGGGACACATGTGGCTTTGGTACCACCACAGGCCCAAGAGCAGGCATACCGGAACCGCAAACACTACCATTCGGTCAATGCACTGGTGGTATGTCTTGCAGATATGAGCATCTCACACGTCTGTGCCCGTTTCCCTGGTTCTGCACACGATGCTTACGTGATGAGGAGTAGTCGCATCCCGAGGATGATGTCACAGATGCGGAACCAGCATGCCTGGCTTGTTGGTGTGTACTGACTTTGTACCATTGTGTGTGTTCTGCAATGTAGTGTTCCACCCTCTTTTCCAACTCAGCTAATGTGCAATTGTCTGTATGTAGGTGACTCCGGATACCCCAACATGCCGTGGTTGCTGATGCCCCTCAGGAACCCTGTGACACCGCCCAGATGCGCTACAATGAGGCACATGGTCGGACCAGGAGAGTGATTGAGCGGACATTTGGTCTCCTGAAGAGCCGCTTCCGCTGCCTAGATAAGACAGGAGGGGCCCTCCCATATGCCCCAGCAAAGGTGTGCAACATTGTCATCGTCTGCTGCATGCTACACAACCTGGCAGTGTGGAAGGAGTTGCCTCTCATCCTGGATGACGATGACCAACATCCGCCACCTGTGGAGGATCCTGGGCTGGACCACGATGCCAGTGATGATGATGATGAGGGTGATGTCCGCACACAGCTCATCACCAACTTCTTCAGCTGAATGTGAGTATCCAGGGATGTTATGTCAATGATGTGAGTTTGCATGATATGTGTTGGTGGTGCTCTGGTGCTGTTTGAGTGTGTCCATGTGCTACTTGACTGTATGCGTGCAGCGATGTGTCCTTACAGGTAGTCTGTACTCCACAACAGTGTTGACATGCTAACTTGGTTCTGGGTGGGTATCTTGTGACATGTATTGGGCATGAGTATTGCAGTTCTGTCCTGTTCTTCAGTGCTTTTGACTGTGTGTCATTTCTGTCCTTCACAGGGTACTTTCAGAGTTGTTTGTTCAACTGTGATCCGCCGACACCGTGAATCAACTTCTAGGGTGGTAGCTGTCGTTTCCCTACAGGTGATGTACGCCACACCCATGGACTTCCTTTCTTCTACACTTGTTGACTGTGTGCCCACTGCCAGGTGGGATTACCTTGCATCTGTAGTGGTTACAACATGTTGCAAATGTGTAATAAACCTGTGCTGCACTTTGTGATGTGCGTTGTCTGTGGTCACACATCTGACTGACATTTGCTTACTGCACCAGTGGGCTAGTTAACGCAGACTGTGAATAGGTGTTGGGTCTGTGCAATGCAACGTATTTCCTGGCAACATCAGTGTAGGCGATGAGTCAGATGGCCCTGGTGTGTATGTGTTGTGTAGCCCTGGTGGTGTGTCTCCCTCATATGTGTCACGTCGCCATGACTCACATGCCGGTGTTGTACTTGCTGTAGCAGTTAGCATGCACAGTGTCATTTCACAGATCATCATCGCCACTTCAGAAACAACTTTGGAATCACAACAGAGGCAAGTATGGTGTATTAGTGAGTTTATTGACATACATGTGTGAGTATAGTACACAGGATGGTGGGTGCTGTACATTGTGATTGTAATCCAAAGTTCCTAGATGATTTGGAAGTCCTGATAGCAGTAGTGTCCTGAGTAAAGTCCACAGTCATCTGATACATTGGTCCAACTTGAGCTCCACATGTCATGTGGGAGAGTTGTGTTGCATTCGACAGGGTGAAGAGTTTGCGCACAAAGGTGATTTTCCAGAACAGGTGTTGGCTTCCTGGGGGTTGTGCATGGCCATCAGCCTCTCAGTTGTCCTTCCTTGGACAACCCCTCTTCTTTGGGGGGGGACCCTCAAGTGCAGGCTGCTGCGGTGCAGGGGACTCTCCGTCAGAGTCATCCTCCCTCCCAGTAGCAGTTGCAGTTGTTGCAGCACCAGATGTTGTGGGCACACAGGGAGGTGTTGACATGTTGGTGCACATCTGGCGGAGGCATTGTAATATGTCCCTATGCACCGCCGTCTGTTCTTGCAATGTGTCCCACTTGGACTCCATGCGGGACATGTGTAAGTCCAAGCGGGCATGATGGGCAGCCTGCTGCTGTTGAATGTCCCTGAGGATCCCCACTACCTGGTTGAACTCTCCGGTGCTAGCCTGGTATGCATCAGCTATGCGTACCAGTTGTGGGTCATCATGCAGTCCAGACCCCTCTGCAAGCAGCGACCTATGTCTACCACCCCTCCCACCACCCCTGGTGACACGTGAAGGACCTGCGGTGGCACGCACAGGTGACCCTGGGCCCCCTTGGGGGTTGTTGCTGGTGTTGGTGTCCATAGCTCCACGTTGGGCCGGGGTCCGTGTGCTGGTGTGGTGGTCCTTGGTCTGTCCGTGTCGGCAGGGGTGGTCTGTGTGTTGGCAGTTGTTGGAGGGGTGGGTGCAGGGGGTGCAGCTGGTGGTCCTGCTGGTGCTGCATGATGACTCACTGCGGAGGTGCCAGGTAGGTCTTCGTCATCCGAGGTGGGCAGAGGCTGTTCCACACCAGTGAGCTCAGTGTCCCCCGGAGCCTGGGACAGGGACTCCTCAGCGTCTGCTGCTGTGTCCCCATCATCACCTGTATTTGGAAGAGACACACAATGTATGTAATGTTTCTACAGGCATCAATGGTTCAAACACCTGACAGTTGTGACTGTACCTCTGGATGCGGGCCTGTACATTGCATTGTCCTAAGTTGTCACAGTCAGCTGTTGATATTGGTGTAGCGCATTGTCCTGACAACATGAGGCATTTCAATGTGAATGTTGAGGTGTGTGCATGGCCAGCATTGGTGGTATTTGGTTGACATCCGGACATCTTTCTCCCTCCACCCCAGTTATCCCACCATGAAGCATGCCACCCTTGCAGTGGGTGCAGGTTGACTCTCAGGATGTCAGTCAGTGGTGTCCTGCTGTTGGTTGGTGGCCAGTTCCCATCAGGGCATTGTGCTCCCCACAACAGAGCACCAGTGTCAGACATCTTTGATGGGGCTTTCCACTCTCTGTGAGGTGTGCATGCTTCAGTGTGAGCTTGCTGGGCCATGTGGGTGGGGGATGTTGGGCTGTGACTACCACTCCCATCATGCTATCGCCTCCACCCCCCTTCCCAGCATGCCCATACTTCCTTCCTTTTGAGTGTACTTCACGGTGTGTGGGTGTGACAGCAATGGCAAGATGGCTGACAGTGGTGTCCTGCTGTTGGTTGGTGGCCAGTTCCCAGCATTGCCTTGTGCTCCCCACAACAGAGCACCAGTGTCAGACATCTTTGATGGGGCTTTCCACTCTCTGTGAGGTGTGCATGCTTCAGTGTGAGCTTGCTGGGCCATGTGGGTGGGGGATGTTGAGCTGTGACTACCACTCCCATCATGCTATTGCCTCCACCCCCTTCCCAGCATGCCCATACTTCCTTCCTTTTGAGTGTACTTCACTGTGTGTGGGTGTGACAGCAATGGCAAGATGGCTGACAGTGGTGTCCTTCTGTTGGTTGGTGGCCAGTTCCCAGCATGGCCGTGTGCTCCCCACAACAGAGCACCAGTGTCAGACATCTTTGATGGGGCTTTCCACTCTCTGTGAGGTGTGCATGCTTCAGTGTGAGCTTGCTGGGCCATGTGGGTGGGGGATGTTGGGCTGTGACTACCACTCCCATCATGCTATTGCCTCCACCCCCTTCCCAGCATGCCCATACTTCCTTCCTTTTGAGTGTACTTCACTGTGTGTGGGTGTGACAGCAATGGCAAGATGGCTGACAGTGGTGTCCTGCTGTTGGTTGGTGGCCAGTTCCCAGCATGGCCTTGTGCTCCCCACAACAGAGCACCAGTGTCAGACATCTTTGATGGGGCTTTCCACTCTCTGTGAGGTGTGCATGCTTCAGTGTGAGCTTGCTGGGCCATGTGGGTGGGGGATGTTGAGCTGTGACTACCACTCCCATTATGCTATTGCCTCCACCCCCCTTCCCAGCTTGCCCATACTTCCTTCCTTCTGACTCTGCTTCCCTGTGGGGTAGTGTGCCTGTGCTACCAGGATGGCTGACAGTGTTGTCCTGGCGTTTGTTTGGCTACAAGTCCCATGTGTGTCACTGTGCTTCCCACAGCATGACCCAGGGTGGTGGTTCTTTGTGGGATAATTAATTTTAGTGTGAGGTAATGCATTTTCCCAGGTGAGTTGTGTGTAGTTTGTGTTAGGGGGCTGTGTGGGAAGAGCTGCTGGTAACTATGGTCATAGCTGTCAGTCCTCCTTCCCACCCAGCCAGTTTTCCCACCATGGAACGTGCTTCCATTGCAGGGAGTGCAAGTTGTCTTTCAGGATGTCAGTCAGTGGTGTCCTGCTGTTTGTTGGTGCCCAGTTCCCAGCAGGGCCTTGTGCTCCCCACAGCAGTAGCCAGTGTCAGCCATCTTGTTAGTTGTTTTCCACTCCCTGTGATGTGAGCATGGTTCAGAGTGGTGTTGATGGGCGTATTGTGATGGTGGGCAATATCTGTGACTACAACTCCCATGATGCTATTGGTTACACTGACTTGACCAGCATACACAGGATTCCTTCCTTTCTGTGGGATTCCCTGTGTGGTGGTGTTGAAGTGGTGGCTACATATCTGACAGTGTTTGTTGGTTAGATTTGTGCCACTGCCTAGCTTTATTTGTTGTAGGGTTTGTACATGTCATGACACAGTTACATATCACTATGAGATGGCATGTATTGTGTTTATCTGACTGACATACACATCTTGGGATGATTCTGGTTTTGTTGCTGTGGATTTGCTAAGGGTGCATGGTTTGCCTATCCCCTTGACAGTGATGTGTGTGTATTGTCACACAATATTGGGTATATTGGTTGTGTACTCACCAGGCTCTGGGATGTTTTCTAGTCCATATACGCTCACTGGTGGTAGGATGGCCCGCACCTTCTCCTCCCAGGGCCTGAGGTATAGTGGTTTGGCAGGAGGGCCACTGCCGGTGTGTTGGCTCAAGATGTAATCCTTCTTCAGTAGGTCCCTGACCCTCCTGCGCACATCATACCACCTGTTCTGGATGTCTTCCTTTGTGCGCAAACATGGTGATTGTGCGTTCACCCTGTCGACGATCCTCTCCCACATCTTGGTTTTCTGCGACATGGGTGTCTGTTGGACCAGTGTACCAAACAGCTGTGGCTCTACCCTGAGGATCTCATCTACCAGGACTTCCAATTCACTGTCTAGGAACTTTGGATTCTTCTTGGGGGGCATGGTGATGGGTGGTGGTGGTGAGTGATGTGTTTGTTGGTGTGCAAGTGAGGGTGTGTGAGTGTGTGTTTTGCTGGGTGTATGTGAGGGTGCTATTTGTTGAGGTGCTGATGGTGTGTGGCATGTGTGATGGATGAGCTGTGAGTGTGTGTGTGGTTGCTGTCTGTTGGTGTTCTGTGCTGGCAGGTAATTTGAATTTGCAAAGGATCATGGTAGGGATTTGTGTCCTTTATATGGGTGGAGTTGTGGGTGTGTCTTTGTTCCCTGTTTCCCCCAGTATTTATTGGCTTTGTAATTGCTTGTTTGGCCTTTTTTTTGTGTTTTTCCCTTTGTACTTTTTGTGCATGTAGGAGACGTTCTTCTGACCGAGTCGGACCCTGCAGTTGTCTCGTGCGGGCTTCTCCGAGTCGTTCACGCTGTGTTTGTGCTGTTTTATGTGCTACGTACGCGTCGGTCTCGGTGTATTGGGTTGCTTCGGCTCGCTGTTTTGTATGCGTGTCGGTCGTACGGCTTGAGCTCCGTGCGACTTGGTCGTGTTTTCCACGCGATGCATCGTACTGCACGGCTCGGAGTTCGCGGGTACGTTTCGTTCGGGTTCCTTCCTGGTGCGTGTCGGTCAGTTCGATTCGCGCGGTTTTCCGGCCGGATAGCTTTTTTCCGCGCGGTTCGGTCGTTCGTATTGTGTTCCGTACGAGTCGGTCGGATTTTGCACGCATTTCATCGTACTTTGCGTGTCGGGCTGCACCGGTACGTGTCGGTCGGATAAAAATCCGGATCCGAGTCGGTCGGTACGTTTTCCGGCCCGAATCGGAATCGGCCCCTATGTCTGAGGAGAAATACAATGAATTATCTCCATTACTGCAACTTACGCCATCAAAAATCAAAGTGTATAAATGGGATGCATCAACGCCCTTAAAAAGTCAAGGTTCATTTGTAGTGACAATAAAACATAAGAAAACGAAGGTGCAAGCACCCATCCATGTACTTCGATGCACGATGTCAAGTGCCTGTCTACTCAGTTTCAGCACAGCTGCTGATATGGGACTGATTTCTTTGAATTACAACATGAATGTTCACCACAAAATACTAAGTCACTTCCCTTCAATTTTTTCATGGTTTGGAAAAGCTTAAAACTATGAATGTTAAGTTCCATATTGATGAGGGCGTCCGTCCTGTTGCTCAGAGACATAGACAAATTGGTTTTTATCTGCAAGAAGCTAGTGAGAAAGAACTTAAATTGTCACTTAGGTGGCCTAGCGAGCGAAGATGGCGGTCGCACCTTGAGTGTGCTCCCAGACCCCTCTGCTATCCGCTAGCAATCCGCCCGGTACAGCAGCCATCCAGCACTGCAACCCAGTGCCACTCACTCCTGCCATCTACCTGCCGGCGGCCCTGGCTGTGGGGACTCCGAATATCGGCGCCTCGTCGCGTTTACCTGGGTGCCGGGTCGGCGATCGCTTCCACAATGGCGGCCTCCTCCTGATAGCATCAGCTTCCTGCAACCGGCTTCTGGGCTGCCTGGGCTCCTGCTGTGTGGTTGGCGCCGGCCTGAGAGACCCTAGGAGGCATGCGGCCCCGTGAGTACCTGGCTGCTCTGGCTGCCGCTTGCCGCCTCCTCCTCTGTGCTGGACTGGGCTCCCGCGCGGACTCTGGCTGATCCCGGGCCGCTGCTGCAGCGATTGGCACCATTAGCGGGGCATTCACCCGGACCTCCACCCCCGGCAGCGACATCCACGGCGGTGCCTGACTCCTCCTGCGGTGTGGCCGCTGTATCGGCCGTCTCGCCAGGCGGCACAGGCTTGGAGGCGGGGGTTAGGGATCGGCTGGGGCCTGGCTGCGGAGCGGTGGCCCGAGGGGAGGCGTGAGGTGGTTTGCTCCCCCCTCCTCCCTGACCTGGAAGATCGGCTGCCTGCCGCCGAGTCGACCCGCCGAGGCGAGGCAATGTCCCTGCATCGCCCAGCACAGGGAATCCTGCAGCTACACCCCGGCTCCCCCACGGTGCTGCCGTGATACCGGCCGCCATATCGGGCGGCGGGGGGGATAGGGACCGGACCCTGGACACTGCTTGGTGGCCCACGCAGGGTGAGAGTCAGTCCCCCTGGGCCATACTCCCTGCAACTGTCCCTGGGGCTGCGGCCCTGAGTGGCACCTGGGACCCGGGCTCACATTGTCTGGGCTGCGAGTTGCTGCCCGCTGGGCAGCCTGCCGGGGGTGGTGTCCCCGGTCGCCCCCTGGGCCCCGCTGGCCACTACTGACCTCGTGGGCCGTCGTCGACCTTGAGGCTCTCCGAGAGTGCGTTGAAGAGGCCTGCAGGCGACCTGAATGCCCCTGGGGACCCGAGGCCCGGCTGGTTGCCGGTGGAGGGAGTGCTACCGCGATCTGGCCTGGAGGTGAGGAGTGGGGGGGGGGCTGGGGCACCTGGATTGGGGTGAGGAATCGGCCGTCGGTCAGGTGGCAGGCGGGCCCGGGATTAGCACGGCTCCCCCCCGCTCCAGACATCCCTCCTGGGCCTGGGGCAGAGAGGTAGTCATCCTGAGTAGGGGTGGGCAATGAACTCCGCTCCACTAGCGGAGTTTGCGGAGAATTGTTAACTACGCATTCCATTAAAAACACAGAATTCAAGCAAAAACTCAGTTCCTCCGCGTAGTGGAATCAACTACTAAACTGCACCCACAAATGCTTCGATAAAGCAACTTTACATGCTAAAAAGCATATAACCAATTCACAAAAATGAACTTTGCAATAAAAATATCAGCCAATGAGAGAGGTGAGGATTTTGGAATCCCCCCTAACATAGGGGGAGGACCAAGCAGATGCCTTGAACACAAAGAGCACATCATGCTGAATGATTCAGTGGTGGTCCCATCCTGTTAGGACCACCCCAAGCACAGTTATGGGTAAAAATACAATCCCAACCAAAGGCCCTGCAAAGCATTATGGGATGAGATTAGCAGTGGGCAGTGAATATTATAGTATCCAATATCAAAATAATTCTACAAAGAGCTGCAGTTCAACTCCTCGTTACTAGGTGTCCCTCACGAGTCAAATGCAAAAGCATTGAAATGATTACATCAAGCTGCAGTTCCACTAGTCGTTACTAGATGTCCCTCACGAGTCAAATGCAAAAGCATTGAAACCCTTTCATGAAGCTGCAGTTCCACTAGTCGTTACTAGGTGTCCCTCACAAGTCAAATGCAAAAGCATTGAAACCCTGAGCTGAGAGCTAATACTATAAATTCTACAAAGAGCTGAACTGCAGCTTCATAAAAGGGTTTCAATGCTTTTGCATTTGACTCGTGAGGGACATCTAGTAACGACTAGTGGAACTGCAGCTTGAAGTAATAATTTCAATGCTTTTGCATTTGACTCGTGAGGGACACCTAGTAACGACAAGTTGAACTGCAGCTCTTTGTAGAATTATTTTGATATTGGATACTATAATATTCACTGCCCACTGCTAATCTCGTCCCATCATGCTTTGCAGGGCCTTTGGTTGGGATTGTATTTTTGCCCATAACTGTGCTTGGGGTGATCCTAAGAGGATGGGACCACCGCCAAATCGTTCAGCAAGATTTGCTCTTTGTTTTCAAGGTATCTGCTTGGTTTTCTCCCTAGGTTAGGGAGGATCTCAAACTCATCACTTCTCTCACTGCTTGCTAGTTTTTCATTTTCACTTTTGTGAAATGATTATATGCATTTTAGCATGTAAAGACAGAGATACTTGTTATTTAACCAAAAGTGTATGAGGTCTCTGTTTTATTAAGTGTGAAGTGTAGCAGAATTCACTGAGTTTTTATTTAATTTTGTGGAGTTCTGCGTAGTAGCACTCTGCCAACTACGCCCACCCTTAATCCTGAGCAGTGGTGGTGGCGGAGCAGCCCGCTGGGCCCCCTCATTTGACCCTGGGTGTGACCGGAGCTGCTCGGCCAGCACTTTGGGCGGCGGTGACCCCCTTGGAAGTGTCCTCGAGCCGGGCATGATGGTTTGATGGCTCCCCGGGGACCCCGAACATAATCCCGTGTGGTGGTGCTTGTGCGGTCACCTACTCCTTTCCTTGGGCCTGTCACTGGTCACCGCTGCATTTTAAGGGACCTTCTGCCCACACTGGTTCCTTGGCCCTGGACCTGTTGTGGCCTTGGACCGCTCCGTGTCTCCTTTTTTCAGCCACACCCTCCGGGCGGTGGCAGTCTGATCAGTGCCGAGCCTTGACGTCTGTTGTCTTTCTCTGTTGTCCTCCGGCCCACCTGTGCTGACAATCGGCCTGCCTGGTGCCGTTCCCCGGCCGGTGGGGTACCCTGTGGGCCGGGCCCCCCTTCTTCTCCCCTCCCGCTGATTGAGGACTTCCGACTGCTACGGGCTCGTCTCTGGCCCTCCGCTGCTGCTGCCTGTTCACACCAGCCGGACCACTCCTGGGTGAGGTCTCCTGATCCTTACGGGCGCTGCCAACGGCCCTGGGGCATTGGGCCTATCCAGGACCATCCCGGAAGCTTACCAGGACCCCGGGAGGCGGACCTGAGTGCCCGGGCCCGAGTAACGACGGTCTGGGCGTCGGGGACTACACCCTTGGTGCGATGGGCAGGACCTGCTCCCTGCAGACCCCCAACCCTCACACCCAAACCAGGATGGACCAGTACACCACGAACGACCGGGACCCTGGAGGAGGGGTGTCCAACATTCCCGCCCCCACCGGAGGTGATCTCTCCACTATCCTTCAGGCGATAGGCACTTCGCAGGCCTCAGTTGAAAACAAGATCGGTGAGGTGAGGGTCGATATGGCCCTTATCCGCCAGGATCTGCGCAACGCCACGGCTCGGATTACGAAGGCGGAATCGCGCATCTCCACGGCCGAAGACGACATAGGCCAACACAAGACCCAGGTGGCTCGTCTCCAGGCCCAGGCCTCGGAGCTCCACAGGCGGGCTGAAGTCGCCGAAAACAGGTCGAGGAGAAATAACCTACGCCTCATAGGATTTCCCGAGGGGGCTGAACAAGGACATGCAGACATGTTCGTGGAGACCTGGGTTCAATCATGGATGGCCAAAGAGTCCCTCTCTCCCTGGTTCGCGGTTGAACGGGCCCACCACTCCCTGGCTCCCCGCCCTCCACCCGGGGCTCCTGCCCGGCCCATTATCCAGAGGGGCTTCAACTTCCGAGACAGGGACGCCATCCTTACGGCGGCCAGAGCGAAGGGTCCACTGTCATTCCAAAATAACAAGATCATGGTCTTCCCAGACTATACCAAGGAGGTGCAGGCCCAGTGTCGAACTTATGATGAAGTTAAGCAGAAGCTCCGTGACTTGGGTCTCCGCTATGGGCTCCTCTTCCCGGCCCGGCTCCGAGTTGTTTTTCAGGACAAGGCAATATTCTTTGATAGTCCCCAGGCGGCCTGGACCTGGCTCACGGAGGAACGGCCCCTCTTGGGCCGGCTGGTCTCCTCCCCTGCTCGGCGAGACCCTGCGCAGCCTCATCCGACCCTGCCTCGACCCCAGGACGCCGAACTTGGTCCCGCAGGAAGGGTGACCGATGTGGTGGAGCCTCCCGATCACCGGGCGCAGTGTCCCATCGGCCCCCTCCTCACGCTCCATCCCGGGGATCTGCATCTCCCACCTTGACCGGCTCCCTGACCAACTTGGGCCATATCCTGGACCACTCCGAGGCACTGCGCCCGCCGTGTCTGACTCAGACCTGTCACGGAGCCCCGCGCTCCATGGAACTGGTGACGACGAGGGGGTCTGAATCGGGCCCAAGGCTGGGGGCCTGTACTATGGCTCCCAAACTGCCCTAGCAACTGAGGTCACTACCATAGCCGCATGCCAGGAGCGGTCAATATCCACCGCGACCATGCTCCGCTAACTGGTTATCGTATTAGCTACCGGACCTATTTGTCTTCATCTGTTGCTTAAATTGTCCTAAATGTACTTGCTGCAGTTAACGAATCTCTGATCTGAATACATGGAGGGGTCCATCTTCGCCACGTTCAGGTTCTGCTAATCGTTTTAGCTTAGCATCCAGACTCACTAGTGTGTTGTTATTTTAAGGGGTTCCTCTTCAGGGCGACAGATGCTTCATGTTCAGAAGTGTAGGGTGGGGGGTGTTAGGGGTGTGGGGGGTGGGCAGACCGTTGTCTCCCAATTGTTTATTGTTTTTAGCCACCTACGGCCCGCTGTTTTTTGTTTTTCTTGGTAGCCTTCAACGCACACATGCCACCGATGACAATACGAGACTCAAGAGATCACATGAATTCCACCCCGAGACCTTGCTGTGGGCTATTGTCATTCCTGGGAACCGGGTCCACTAACACACGCGCTGCTCCCTCCACACTCTACCCACCCAGATGGCATCCACCTTAGCTAGGCCCCTCCACATATTGTCGTAGAATGTTAATGGCCTGCTAGACCGCATAAAACGAACTACTGTCCTACGTAGCGCCCAGCGTCATGCGCCCGTTATCCTTTTTCTACAAGAAACACACCTCATGGGCACGCACTGCACCTTCCTCGCCCGCTATGGGTTCGACAGGGTCTGGCACTCTGGTTTTACACGGGGTTCCCGGGGGGTGGCCATACTGCTTCGGAAGGGGCTTCCCTTCACTCTGACACAGGCGGAAATGGACACACAAGGCCGTTATGTGGCCTTAATTGGCAAGATCGAAGGGCATCCTTTCAATCTCTTCTGCGCTTATATCCCCCCCGCCACTACGCCCTCTGCCCTTCGACGGCTTACGCTCGTCATTTCCACCTTTTCTCTGGGCCTGACGGTCATAGGAGGCGACTTCAATGCCGTCATGCAACCGACCCGTGATGCGTCAGGTACCCCATCGGCGTCCCGCCTCGCCTCGGCTAGCGATTATCTGATTGGTCATCCGCTCTGGGGCTCTGCGATGCCTGGAGGGTGTGGAACCCCCGGCGGGAACAATATACTCATACTTCGGCGGCCCACCATAATCACTCTCGTATCGACCTGCTCCTGATGCCAGCCACCGACTGTCCGTTGATTTCTGGGGCTACTATCTTACCCCGAGGCATCTCGGACCATTCCCCTGTCTCCCTCCGTCTTGGGAATTCCCCGGATGGCGTTCGCACGGCCTGGCGGATGAATGCCTGGTTTTTGCAGGATACAGAATTCGTTGACTCCCTCGGGCAGGAATTGCGGCACTATTTCTCGACTAATGAGGGTTCGGTATCCTCACTGGGTACATTATGGGAGGCCGGCAAGGCCACTATACGTGGGACGGCTAGAGGTCTGGTACATGTGAAGCGTGCGGCCGAGGCCGCTCACCTTATACAGCTGGAGGCCAGGGCTGCACGGTTGGAGGCTGCCCAGGCTCACACAGACAGCCCTGACTCTGCCCGGCAGCTTATACTGCTCCGTGAAGAGATCTTTCAGATCTCCCTGGAGGCCGCTAAATCACTCTGGCGCTCCTCCGTGGCGCGAGTATATGGGTGGGGTGACAAAAATGGCAAATTGCTCCATAATTTAGTTTCATACCCCAAAGCCAACCGCATTATTCCCGAGATCCGGGATGAGGCGGGCGTTCACCACGCTACCTCTCCGGCTATCGCCAACACCTTTGCAGGCTTCTATGCTGCCCTCTACGCGGCACGACCTCCCGAAACCTCCCTCGCCACCTTGCTGTCTGAAACTGGGACCCAACTGCCTCGGCTCCCCCAGGCGGTCTCAGAAACTCTGGATCTCCCCTTCACCGCAGAGGAGATACATGGGGCCATTTCACTCCTGCACTCCAGTAAGACGCCAGGCCCGGATGGCTACCCGCAAGAATACTACGTGACCTATCGCGACGTGTTGGTCCCACACTTAGTGAAACTGTTCAAACATGTGGCGGACACTGGGTGCTTTCCCCAGAAACTGACGTAGCCACTATTGTGGTCCTCCCAAAGACACAACCACCTTCTCTCGCCTGTGCAGATTACCGGCCCATTTCCTCATCAATACGGAGATGAACATTTTTGCCACTGCCATAGCTCAGCGACTCCGGCCCCATCTGCAAGATTTGGTCCATTTGGACCAATGCGGTTTTATGCCGGCCCGCGGAACCCGGCATTGCATACGCCGTCTCCATCTTGCCCTTGCCCACTGTCACCATCTCACCCCATATTTGGCGTTGCTATTCATAGACTTCGAAAAAGCATTTGACACGGTGGACTGGAGCTACCTTGGGGACGTGCTGGAGGTGCTGGGTTTCGGTCTCCCGTTTTGGCGCCTCATCCGTGTCTTGTATTCTAGTCCTAGGGCGAGGGTCTTAATTAATGGTGCGCTCTCAGAAGCGCTCCCCATTCAAAGGGGCACTCGCCAGGGGTGTCCGCTCTCGCCGCTTTTATTTGCGCTAGCGATGGAGCCCCTAGCCTCTCTCATATGACAGGACCCCCTATCCGAGGCTGGGCATGGGATCCTTACCAGGTCGACAAGATCGCCCTCTATGCCGACGACGTCCTCCTCTTCCTAGCAGATCCCAAGAACTGTGGCCCACGATGCTTAGACGCCCTCTCCGCTTTTGAACGGATTTCGGGTCTTCAGCTCAACTTGGCGAAGTCCTCTCTGGTCCCCCTTCACCCGTCCCGGGCCTGCTTTGATTGGCAAACGACAATTCCCCTGCACGGCAATCATTCAAGTACTTGGGGGTGTGGGTCTCGCTACTTCCAGAGTTTGAATGGGCCCTGAATATTACACCCCTGGTAACCAAGGCTAAGACGGACCTCAGAAAATGGCAATCCCTGCCTCTCAACCCTCTTGGCAGAAGTGCCCTTTTTAAAATGATGGTCCTCCCCTGTTTTTTATACATCTTACAAAATATTACTTTTCACCTCCCGGGGAGTTGGTTTTGTGAGCTTGATAGTACCCTCACCCGGTTTTTATGGGGGGGCAGCAGATCCCGTATGTCCCTGGCACACTGCCGCATCCCTCCCTACGACGGGGGCATGGGGGTGACCAACCTTCACCTCTACTACTTGGCCACGAGACTCGTCGTGATTCACGACTGGTTCGCGGGCGGCTGGTCTGACCCGGCGTACCAGGTGGAGCTCCGAGCACTGGACTTCCCACAACTCCAGGCCTACTTGTATGGGGCCCCCATACCGCAGGTCCTCCCCCCATCACCCAGACGGTGCTCATGGCCTGGCGCACAGCCCTGCGACAAACGAAATGGGACCGGAAACTCACTAGACAGACGCCCCTGTGGTGCGGGGCTTGGCTGAGAGAGGCATCATCCCTCCGGGACTTCCACAGGTGGGACCACATTGGGATCTCGCTGCTTGGAGACATCTGGGACGGGGACCACATCAGATCCTTTACAGACTTACAGCAGCGTTATTCCCTCCATTCCTCCCAATTTTATAAATACTTACAGCTAAGGCATGCCCTTCAAGTTCATATTCCGTCTCCCACCTCCCTCCCTGAATTCAGTCCCCTTGAGGCCCAAGTGATGATGGGGAACTTGGGTAAAGGGGGGGTGTCGCAGATTTACCGTTCGCTTGTAAACAATAGTTCCCCATCCCTAGATATGTTACGTGCCCGCTGGGAGGGTTGGCTGGGTCCCCTAGAAGATGAGGACTGGAGGGATGCCCTTATGGCCCCCAAGGACTTGACGACCTCCTCCAAATTACGCCTAGTCCAACTCTATTACCTCCATACGGCCTACCTTATGCCTGCGTGCCTCTACAGCGCCCGCATGCGGCCATCCCCGACCTGCACGCGCAGCACCCACGCCCCTGCGGACTTCTATCACATGATTTGGCAATGCCCTGGTCTTGCATCATTCTGGGCAGGGGTGGAACTGGAACTCACACAGACCCTGGGGTGGACGGTTCCTCACGACCCACTACGTCTGATCCTGGGGGTATTTCATGGCCTTGATGGATCCCGGGCTGATAAACGCTTCCTGGGAACAGCAGTGGCAGTAGCGAAGCGTGACATAGCGGCACTGTGGTCTCAGGCCAAGCCCCTACTATACGGAAATGGAGGCGGGGGTGGACTGGTGTGGAGCCCAAGAGGAACCCTCTTTGAGGCCCGGGTTGCCCCGAGCTTTTCGGCAAGATATGGGGCAAGTGGTTCAATCTTATACCCTAAAGGGAGCGTGTGTTTCGTGTACAGACATAATTATATGCAAGTGTCTTTATTCATCCTAAAGAATGATTTACAAATCTCTGACGTCTCTTGTTCAAATGTATTCTATCTCAATAATGTGCTTGTTCTTGCTGCCAATGTGTTTTATGATGGTCCTTTAAAACCAATAAAATTGATTATCAAAAAAAAAATTGTCACTTAAACATGATATTATTGAGGGTTCAACTGGTCCAACACACTGGGTTTCTCCCATAGTTGTAGTGCCTAAAAAGGACAGTGAAGGAGCTGTATGCATAAGCACCAGGCAATTGAATGAAAATGACCTCCAGGTCCACACATTGCTGACATGCTAACACAACTAAATGGTACACAGGTCTTCTCTTGCCTTGATCTAAATAAAGGTTATCATAATTTGGAACTCAAAGAAGATTGCAGGTACATTGCAACCTTTTCTACACATGTTGGACTGTTTTGATACAACAGACTACGTTTTGGTGTGTCATTCACTGCAGAATTATTTCAAGATGTCATTCGACATATCATACAACCTTTTATGAATGCGTTCAATTACAATGATGACATACTGGTTTTCGGAGCTACACAAAAGAGCACGATAAAGCTCTTACACAAGTATGTCGTTTATTTGCCGAAGCATGTTTCACTTTGAATGCAGACAAGTGTGAGTTCCATAAGACAAAGCTGAAATTCTTTGGCCATATCTTTTCAGATGGGGGTATATCACCAGATCCTGCTAAAGTACAAACACTGTCAAATGCTGATCCCCCACAAGATGTGTCCATGGTGCATTCATTTCTTGGCATGGCCAGTTACCGTACCGTATGTGCGCCGTTGAGAGATTTGACAAAAAAAAGAATGTTTAATTTCATTGGTCACATGAATGTGAGAAAAGTTTTAAGAAAATCAAACAAGCCATTGAGAATGCTACTGACTAGGTGGGAAGTGAGATTTGTGAAATGATAAACTAAGTAATTTTAAATGATTATTATGCCAGTTTGTTAATATTTTAATATATTTTTATTTGTAATTTGATTGCTTAGATGCAAATTTAGGGATGTGGAGTTTATTGGGGAGATGGATGGGAGGTGTGATAAATAAAACATGTATAAATAATAAAAATTGATTAATGTATTAACTATGCCACATTATAATTGCAAATTCATTTGGTGTGTTTAATTTTAAAATATACAAATTTGACATTTAAAAAAATATATTTTATTATGTTTTTTAAAGGTTGCGGTGTTTTAGGGGGTTTTACTTGGTAGTGTTGCTTTTAAAGTATATGTTGGACTTGACCATCTCTGCAGGGTCACCGCCACACTTTCCCCTTTACCCATCCTTTTTTCAGAATTTGTTTTTTGTTGGCATTAGGACTCTGTGCATTTTACCATTGCTAACCAGTGCTAAAGTGCATGTGCTCTCCCTAAAACATGGGAAAATTGACTTACACCTGATTGGTACATTTAATTTACTTATAAGTCCCTACATGTACCCAGGGCCTGTAAATTAAATGATACTAGTGGGCCTGCTTTATCATAGAGAAATGCCTCCAAGACCATCAATCTCTGTTGAAGAAACCAAACTATAGTTTCTTCAAGCATCCATGATTCAGCATGTTTTTACTTAATGAGTTGTTCAATAATGTACACTGAACAGGCCCATCTTGAAGTTCGAAACGCGTTGGCACACTTACAAACGGGGTCAAGAGCGACAATTGAGTGTAAAATCTGCGCATTAAATTGTGCATCACGGTTGGCGAAATGAAAGATCTCATTGGAATACAAATTTAAGCTCTGACCACCAGTAGAATAGTGCCAAGTAGTACTGCTGCAGACTACAATCATGAGGGTTATAGTGATAAATGCCCCATAAATCTGACAATGTAGGACACTGGATACACAATTGTGTATCTTTCTTTTTTCATGTTTTCTGTTTAATTCCTTTTCTAATGTATAACAAACCATGTCATGTAATATTTTTTTGTCTATACACGTCTTGTCCTAAACCAATGTGTTCTTAAACGTTAAATGAATGTAAAACACCCCATGTACAATGTTTGTATATGTTTACAACTGTCCTTTCAAAAAAAGAATGAATTGAGAAAGAGGACTCCTTGTTTATTTCCCTAAACGTATTTGGATTAATCGATAGTGGCGTGATACAGTCCAGTGTACATTATTGAACAACCCATTAAGTAAAAACATGCTGAATCATGGATGCTTGAAGAAACAATAGTTTGGTTTCTTCAATAGAGAAAATATTAGATTGATGGTCTTGGTGGTATTTCTCTATGATAAAATTTGTACTGATCCCAGCCTCCAAAGTCCTCAACTGGATCACTCTCCTTTATGATACACATACTAGTGGGCCTGCAGCACTCATTGTGTTACCCATTAAAGTAGCCCTTTAAACATGTCTCAGGGCTGCCACTGCAACATGTAGTGCAGTTTTAAAACTGCCACATCCACCGGGACAAATAAATATTTTGCCAGAATTAAACCTTCCTTTTTAATACATGTGACACCTCTAAGATAGGTCCTAAACAGCCCACAGTGCAGGGTGCACTGTATTAAAAAAGTAGGACATTTTTAAATGTTACCTGTCCTGGTAGTGAAAAACTCATAAATTTGTTTTTCACTATTGTAAGGCCTACCTCTCCCATAGGATAGCATTGGGTTACCTTATTAAATTTAATAAGTGCTAACTTCTGATTGGTAATAGGTAGGAATGCCATGTTTGGACTCCAATGAATTGTAATTTAACATCCTCTTCAGTGGTACAGTGGATTTTATGTCACAATTCTGAAAGTGCCATTTTTAGAAAGTTGGGGTTTTCTTGCCCTAACCATTTGGTGCCTACTGTCAGTGTCCTGGGTTCATATGACTGTGAGTGGCTTAGCTATTGGGCTTTGTGTATTCCTTCCAGACAGTGAGACAAAGGGGACTAGGTATTGGCAGGATGGGCCATCCTGTCTGGATTGCTCGGGCGGAGCTGTTACCTGACCCACTTACATTTAAAAGGGCTCCCTCCAGCACACACACAAAGGAACCTGACACTAGTCTTTTGTCAACCCAGACCTCTTGGAGCCTTGGCACTGTAAGGTAATATGTTTTCAGGATCAGATGTGGGGGAGACTAGAAGATTCTTCCACTTCAAAGGTTGGCAGCAAGTATAAATATTGGGTCCTCAGAGAAACTCTTCAGTAAACTCCGGGACCTCTGGAGGACTTTTGAAGGACTGCCTTGTATTCCAGAAGACTGCCCTGCTGCTTGACGCCTGCCTTGCACCTCAGAGGACTGCCCTGCTTCTACTGGAGGACTTTCCTGATGCTTGAGGCCTGCCTTGTTCTTCAGAAGATTGCCCTGCTGCTTGATGCCTGCCTTGCTCCTTGAAAGAAGGAGGATAATTTCCTTAAACCCAGGACTACCAGAGTGACTAGGGCTAGTTGGCAAGACCTAACAACTCCAGAGACCTATAACCCTGCACCTGGCCTCTGCTAGAGTGAGTCCCCAGGTCCTGGTCCCTTGGTTGGCCTCAGAATGCACTACTTTGTGAAGAAAGGTGAAATCCTGAGTTTTAGGCTCTTCGCAACTGCGAATCGGACCATTCACACCAAGACTCTGCCACCCGTGATGACCACCAATGCGAAGTTTGGTGAAATCTACTCTTTGTGTTACAGCAACCAACAGCAATGACCGGCAACACGAGATCTGCACTTCGCTCTACAGCAACAACAACCTGGGGTGATTGCTTATGCAAAGCTCCAACAAAGACTCTCTGATGCCCAATCGGATATTTGTGCTACACTGATGACAGTCCAGGATAGTAGGCATTCCCTTCATGCTACAGTGGCGACCATCCATGACACTCTCCCTGCTCCTAGCAGCCTCCTCTGCTACGAACAGAACTCTTTGCAAAGGACTTTGAGAAGGTTACTTTTTTAGCAGGACTAACCTGGTTCCTGTATCAGGCCTGCGCTCCATCGAAGACACCCTGAACTTGTGACTTTCCTCTGGTCTGGCATAAATAGATAACCACGAGTGGCATTTTGTGCTTGTAGGCACTCAATCTACTTTGACATCCGTTATCTCCAGTTCTAATGATTCGATTTAACGCATTTGTGTGTCATTTAATTATTACATTTTACTCTATTTTACTAAATTAGTTTGGGTTTTTTCTTGTGTTGTGATTTCACTTTATTCTGTTTGAGTGCTGCAAAAATATTTTACAGATTACCTCTAAGTTAAGTCCAACTGACTTTGTGCCAGGCTCCCCCTATAATAACCCAATTTCTTGCAGTTAATTATTGTTAATTGTTTAAAATTTTAATTTTGTAATGTCGACTTTTTTATTTCATATTTTATAATTTTATGAATAGTTTCTTTTGTGGGGACTTGGAGGTCTTTGGTGGATTGGGTGGGTAGGGTAAGTAGTCTATAAATAAGAATTATGGGCCTTATTTCAATGTCGGTAGGAAAGCCTCCGACCGCAGCAGTCGGAGACTTTCTGACAACATGGGAAGTTTACATTCCGACTGCCGAATTACATTGTCGGCGGTTGGAGAGTAAATCGGCCGGTGAAACCGACTGGCTACCGACGGGCTCAAAGAGCCTGTCAGTGAGTCAGAAACTGTTCATAATCCCTTAAGGATGACTTTTCTGCCGTCGGAATTATGATGTCAGTTACCGACAGCCTTTCCATGTTGGCCTTTCCAACATGGAAAGGCTGTCAGATAGCGACTTTGGGGGCCCCTAGCAGGACCCCTTCTCCCCTGGCCCTCGGGTTGAGGCCCTGGGGGGCACCTGTGGTGCACCCCTTCACATCCCTGCACCGAGTGGAAGGCACCGTGGGGTGCCTGCCACAAGGTGCAGGGATGGGCAAAAACTTCCATTGTACAATTGGAGCTTGTGCTGTGGGCAGTTTCGGACCGCTGCACAAGCTCCCATTGTAAAATCGAAGTTTGTAACCGCACAATGTGTGGTCGCATCCTAATTGCGGTGTCAGGACCAACAATCGGAGGTCTGTCGGTTCCGCATCTGGGGTTATGTCAGTCAGAGGCAACTCCGACCGGCATTATAATGAGGCCCAAAGTGTAAATCAATCAATCAGGCATTTGTTGAGCGCGACTACTCACCCGTAAGGGTCTCAAGGCACTGGGGGTGGAGGGGTGCAGGTTCCAGTCCATCAAGGAGGGGGTCTGTCGAAGAGCCAGGTTTTGAGGTTTCTTGCGAAGATGGGGAGCGATGTTGTCTGTCTGAGGTGGAGCGGAAGGGCGTTCCAGGCTCCGCCCGCGAGGAAGGAGAAGGAGCGGCCACCCGATCTGGTCTTTCAGGTGCTGGGGACCACGGCGTAGGAGAGCTGGGCTGATCGTAGGGTCCTTTGGGGTGCGTGGAATTTTAGTCGGCTGTTCAGGTATGCTGGTCCGGTGTCGTGGAGGGCCTTGTGTGCGTGGGTGAGCATCTTGAAAATGACTCTAGCCTCGATGGGGAGCCAGTGGAGTGTGCGCAGGTGCTGGGAGATGTGGCAGTGTCTTGGCAGGTTGAGGACAAGTCTTGCGGCGGCGTTCTGGATGTTCTGTAGCTTGCGGGTGAGGTTTTTGTTTATTCCGGCGTAGAGTGCGTTGCCATAGTCAAGTCTGCTGGTGACCAGGGCGTGAGTGACGGTCTTTCTGTGTTCGAGGGGGATCCATTTGAAGGTCTTACGTAGGAGGCGGAGGGTGTGGAAGCAGGCGGACGAGACAGAGTTGATCTGGCGGTCCATTTTGAGCTCCGAGTCCAGGATGATTCCCAGGTTGCGTGCGTGGTCCGTGGGGGTCGGCGGGCTTTCGAGTGTGGGGGGCCACCAGGTGTCGTTCCAGGCATCGGGGTTTGGCCCCATGATGAGTACTTCTGTTTTGTTGCTGTTTAGTTTTAGGCAGCTATTTTTCATCCATTTGGCGATGGCTTCCTTGCCTTCTCGAAAGTTGTGTCTGGCAGTGTTGGGTTCGTTGGACAGGGAGAGGATGAGTTGGGTGTCGTCTGTATAACTTATATTAATTGATTTATCTGTAACTTATGTTCATTCTAATTGCATTTTTATATTATTTGTTCATATTTTTGGAAAGTGTTGTGGTATGTGATTTAATGATTATTTCCTATAAAAATTGTTTATTAACATATTGCTGCAGGTTGTTGGGTATATCCAGTGAATGGGCAGGTTATGTTTTCTCAAATAAAATGCTAAATTATAATGCAATAAAAAGTTAAATATGTAAAATAAACATTTTTTTCAATTTAAACATAATATTTCATTATCAGAAGAGTTTTTGGGGGGTTTGTGTATTTTATGTGGGAGTTTTAGGGATGTTGGTTATTTTACTTTTGTATATTATAATTTGATAATTTTCTACAATTCTGTTATGATTGTAATTTTTTTAAATGTTATTTTAATTGTTTACAAAGTTAATATTTTAGTTTGAAATGTAGGTTTATAAATGTCTTTATTTAAAGGTTAAAATCATTTAAATTAAGTGCTTACATTATTTGGACGTATTGAATCTGACCCATTCAATGTCTGCTCTTTCCCCAATAATTGCTCCATTGGAGTTAGAATAGTAAATCTGGTGGCCCCTCCATGCCCACCAATGAATACAGATTAAGGAATGCTGTCAGACTGGAGGTAGAAGATTAAATCTGATACCATCCCCCATGTATGCACTTCCCCAAAGTTATTTAGACTGAAGTTAAAATATTAAATTGGCCCATTCCAATGCAAACACTTTACCCAATGTTTGTTAGTTTGCAACTACAATAGTAAATTTGACCCCTACAATGCATAAACTTTGTCCAGAGTTAATCAGACTGGAGAATAGTAAATCTGACCCCAACAGCTCCCCAATGTAAACACCTTCCACAATATTTGCAAGAATGTGGTTAGAACAGTAGATTTGACCCATTCCTCAATGTATGCACTTTCCTCAGCGTTTGCTAGACTGAAGTTATAATAGTAAATTTCCTTCCGAATGACTGCCCAATGTTGGTTGGATTGGAGTTGGAGTAGTTTTTTTAATTATTTTATTTTTTTAATGGCATTGCGTTGGTGTTAATTTGCTACTTTACGCATTGATTTTATTAAATTAAGAGCATATTTAATGTAAAAACATGCATTTTTAATTTATTTGACATATTTGTTATTTTATATTTTCAAATTATTGTCTATTTTCCTTTGTTTTAGTATTTTTAAAATATTACAGTATGTTGTATATTTTCAACAATATTTACAAAAAGTATTTCCATTTAAGATGTTTTATATTTTTTTGCCTATTAATTTGATAGTTTATATTGTGTTATGTTTTTAATAGATATTATAATATTATGTTTTTGATTAAATCTTATTTTTGGTAGTAGTATAAATTTAGTGCAATATATAATGTAATATCAATTAGTTATATACATTTATAAAATGGTTTAAATTTAAATGTTTGTTAGAAATAATTTTATTCCAATTTTTTTTTTTTAATTATTTTATTTAAAGCTTTTACAGTATATCATTAGTACATGACAGTATACAGCAATAATGACCATCAGCCGTATCGGAACTGTGCAGATTTTGAAATAGCATGCATATAACAATACGAGTGGTGGTTCTCCATAGTCATTCAACAATATACATACAGGATACATATAAAATATATGCTACTACAGCAATTACATGAAGCACATCCCACCCTGCTTGTCACCATTGCCTCAATAACTGAGAAAGAAAACAAATAGGCAATCATTGGAGCTTAATCAACATCATTTCCTTCCGCCTCCCCAGCTTCCTTACCCACCAAATACTGTTGATATAGCCCCAGAAATTTTTCGGGTGACTCTGAGGAGGTAATAACTTATTGTAAATTTTGGATTGCATATTGCAATATAACATATCTCTGGACCAGTCCTTTATTTTCAGAGCTGGGCCCTTGGCCCAACATATTGCTATTCTTCGTTTAGCGAGCAGCAAACCCATTGCTACCAGCCGTCTAACATCTTTTTTTAGCTTTCTAGTATAACCCAGTAAAGCGAGTAACGGGTCTGACGTTAGTGTGAGTCCTGTGACCTCATTAAGAGTACTAATGATCTCATCCCAAAAACCAGCAATCTTTGGACATTGCCAAGCTACGTGCAAAAACCCAGCATTCTCCATCCCACATCGGCAGCATGTCGACAAGTCTCTGAGGCCATATCTATATAGCCTCTCCGGAGTGTAATAGACCATGTTCAGGAATTTGAAATTAATAAGGTGATGTCTGCCATTAAGAGAGACGTGCTTTGTCGCTTCACAACAATGCCTCCAAGTGTTGTCGTCCAATACTATCCCCAGGTCACCCTGCCATTCTAGTCAGGCTTTAGTGCACTGCATCCTCCTGGACTCCTGCATAAAATCATAAATGGTGGTGATATTTTTGGAAGGGGAGGCTGAGCGCAGCACAAAAGTCAGGGGTAGTAATTCTGGGGGTTCCTGCGTGTATTTACCAAGTAGCTCTTGTAAAGCATGCCGTACTCTGTGAAAGTGAAATTGTGTAAGTGGAGTGGCAGCTTGTCCCTCAGTCGCTATATATCTGCCCACCCACGCATCTCTCCATCAGTAAATAAGTCACCTATCTTGTGAATGCCCAGCTTCACCATAGCCTGTATGGCTTCTCTGTCCATTCACAATGAGAGCCAGTGGCACCACTCCATAGGTATCAGGGGAGAGTACATAAGTGCTCCAGCTTGCCTGTTTAATAAATAATGCCATGCGTGTACAGTGGAATTTATGGAGTCCAGTGTACCAGTTCTCCTAATGGGAGAAGTGAACAGCTTTTTCGGGAGAGTAAGAGGGTCTGCTGCCACCCGCTCGATCTGTAAATGTGGGAGATCCTGTGGGCTGTGAATCCAATAATGCGCGTGGGTGCACTGTGCATCTCTATAATATAATTCTTGACCGGGGCATTGAGACCACCCATGGAGTAGGGCAATGTAAGGGTGCTCCATTGGACTCTAGGCTGCTTCCCCGCCCAGGCAAGTTTAATTAGTAATGTGCGGATACTCTTGAACATATGTTCTGGGAGAATTATTGGTATTTTTATGTTTAAGAATAAAAACAAAAAGGGGTGCGTGGCCTGACTCATGGCCGATTAAGTCACATTACGGGCGACCTCTCGCCGGAGCATTAAATCCTGTACAAATCCTGCAGTAACCTACCTGAATTTTCCTCTCTGACGATCCCTCCTGATGAGCTGGTCTCCCTCGGCGATGAGCGGAGGACCGACGGACGCTCCTGACTGCGAGGTGCGGCGTTCCTGGTTCTGAGCCGTGCGGTGCCTGAGGATCCAAGTTGGCAGCTCGTAGCCCTTGAAGTGCGGACCCGGGAGAGACCCGCCTGCGCTTGGCCCCAGGTGCGGGCCGGAGAGAGGTGGTGAGGCGAATTGAAGCATTGGCACCCGACACGCGGACCGCGTTGAGAGGAGGCGGCCCGCGATACCTGTGAAGCCCGGTGATCCGTGTTGGGAGTGAGGACCCCACGGTGGCTCCGAGATTGACTGCGCGGAAGTGATCGCGGCCCTCGCGGAGCCGCGGCCGGTGTAAAATGTGAGTGCACACCACCGGATGCTGTGGTGGAGAAGCCCCCGGGTCCCTTCGTGGGAGACACAGAGGTGGACTGAGACTCGTCCGGTCTCTAAACAACAGCCGATCAGACGGGGCGGGGTGCGGCCTTTCTCATCCCCCCTCCTGCGAGTGCAGCACAGAGCCCCGGACCCGGTGGGGGGGCTGGCGTGGGAAGGTGAGGATCTTTCCCTCCCCTGCTGAGCTTCACGTATTGCACAGCGCCCAACTAGGCTGTGAGATACCCTGTCTGACCCCCATACCCGCCCTGAATAAGATAAATTGGGAGCCTGAGGCCATGGGGTCAGCTTCCTTATGGCCTGCAAGAGACCCAGGAGAAGGACCGCGAACCATCTATCCACTGTGAGGGTGGGGCCGCTGAGCTGGAGAGACAACCCGGCTACTGGCGCTGTGATCGAGGGCTCGGAGAGAGGACGGTACACTGGCTGATCTACCATACAGGGCTGGACTTCAAGGCCAGTGATATTTGAGGACATATGCACCCTGACCCTGGCTCTTGGTCACACAGTGCCAGACGGCGCAACGCCGGTCTTACCAGCGCAGCTGCTGTGGTGTCAGTCACCAAGGAGAACGCCGTGGGAGCTGCGGCATTGATCGGTCTCAAGCACCCTCTGAGCCGGTCCCCCTTTGGCCGGAGACAAAGGGAGGGGTAGGGGCCCGTGGTGTGAGTGCGAGGTGCCGATCTGCTGCCCGACGATACTGACTCGGACCGGCAGTCACGCCGAAACCCACAGCACTCTTGCATAGAAGCAAACCACGCCGTGCCTGGATGGGGGACCAATGAGCCCACGAAGTGACCCAGAGATCATCTGGGCAATACACGGCCTGAGCTGTATTGGACGGGAGCCACACGAGAACTGAGAGGGCGTGAGATACTGGATTGTAAGGCCTAGCGCATCGCCATCGCGACTGGAGGCGGAGAGGCCACAGGAGGGCCCCATATGCTGGTGGTCTCGAATGGAGTAACAGACTAGGCACTGCACCCCAAAGGCTAGGGGAGAAAACACGACAGACCCCCTCATTGTCTCACTGGGAAGCAGTAATCCTGAAGGAAGACACCAAGAGCAATCCACCTGCTACGCGGACCCATACGAAGCGACCTGGATCCCCCTCCCGGGAGGGGTGGACACGGGCCTTTGCCATGGCAAAGGATAAAGAGCCGAAGCCTCCCAGATAAGGCAAGATGGACAAGTACACTAAGGTGCTCCCGGCACCGGCTGAGGTGGCGGAGGCGGCACAGCCGCCAACAGACACTGCACTACTCCTCCAAGCCATACAAAACTCCAGAGAAGCCCTGGAGGGGAAGATCAGGGAGGTCGGCTCGGAGGTGTCGCTGCTCCAACAGGATCTCTGCAAGGTATCTGAGAGAGTGACGGAGGCCGAGACTCGACTATCGGAGGTGGAAGATGCCGTCAAGGACCTCCAAAAGGGAATGAGAGACGTGCATAGAGCCGCAGCGGACATGTCATGGAGAATTGACGATGCAGAAAACCGAGCCCGAAGGAACAATCTCCGGGGGGGCGCTAGAGGGCGCACAGCAAGATGGCCGCACCCTAGTGTAGCTCTGCCCGGCTGAGCCACTATCCGCCCATAATCTGCCTGGAATCGCCGCATCTGTTCTCTGAAACTACTCAAGCTCACCTGTAAGATCCCCCTGCACACATCGGTGGCGCTCCGGAGTGGCGTGGAGCGCCATAGATGCTGGTTCGCTGAAGTGCTTAGCCCTGGTGAGAATTCGCAAGATGGCGGCCGGCGCGATGTTTTGCTGACGGATCTCGCCTGCTGCTGCCCTCACCGGTGTACCTGTTTGGGGGTGACGAGCTGCGGAGGGCTGCTGGCTGACGTTGCTGTATGAACCCTGGGGCAGCGACTACAAGTGCGGCGATATCGGATGCTGCTGGAGCGAACACTGGCCTCTGACTGTGTGAGGCGAAGCGTGGCGGCCTGGCTGTGGACTCCTTAACCCGGCGCTGAGGAGCTGAAGGCCCATTGGAGAGAGCGACGCTCACGGTGCTGGCCTCGGTAAGTGGGGCGCGGCCTGGCCGGGGCCCGTAACTGCGGCGGCGGGAGTGGGCCTCGGATTGGGTCGCGGCCTGTGAGCTGGGGCGGGCGCAGTGGGGGTGTGCTGGCGGCTGGTGCGCTGTTCCGAGGGATGCATGGCAGCGTGGGTGTCACCGTAGTGGCTGTGTGTGCCGGTGATGAGGGAGACCTGCCAGTGAATCTGCTGCCAGGACCAATCGCTCCCATGCTGCATAGCGGTTCCTGAACAGCGGGGATCCTACTGGCGGCCTGCTCCTTTCTGTAACGCGCAGGGCTTCCCATGCTTCATTGATTGCTCTGAGGTTGTGGTGTCTTGGACCTTGTGGGAGCGGAGACCTGGGGGGACAGCACTGGCAGCATTGCTGCAGGTTACATCGGTCTCTCCCCGGCCTCTGAAGAGGAGCGATATACGGTTACTACATGCTGCAGGGACCTGCTGACTCCATTTTAGTGATGCTGCAGGACACGGACATTTGCCTGCGGGGGGACTACTAAACGAAGCCTTCTGTAGCTGCTAGGCTCAGTGTTTGTGGGTTCACGTTGCCACTCGACACAGCGCTGGGCAGTCTATCTGCATTGTGCTCCAGGCTGGTCAGCTGTGAGGTTATGTGCCTAACACCCCCTGCTACTCACAGATTACACAGCGGGGCCTTGAGCGTGGGGTGCTGCGGGATCCCTGAGGCTTGGATCTTTTGCTTTGGTGGACCTTTGCATAATCTTGGTTTGCGCAGCCTCCTTTCTCGTTGATTGTGAAGAGTGGATGGCTTTAAGCAGCTTGCTGGCATATCCGGAGATTGGGCGTGTGCCGACTGGATGGTGGGGCAGTGCGTTGGCGCCTAGTGCTTATGCTAGGTTTTGAAACTGCTGCTGGCTTCTGGAGACCTTGCGCTTCCCCCTGTGCTCCACTCCTCTCACTCTGTCACTGACCACAGGTGGTGCCTTCGGTGGAAGAGGCCATGGGAAGAACGGACAAATCACAGCCCCGCCTCACCTTCGAGGCGCGCAAACCATCTAGAACTCTACGGAAAGCTGCATCTGACTCAGAGGCGGATGCCCAAGCGGACGCCCCTCCCACCCTAGAATCTACGTTGCTGGCTATGCAGCACAGTCTGCAGTCCATCGAGGGCACGATGGCTGCAGTTAATCAGCAACTGGACCACATGTCCTCTCAGCTAGAAAAACAAAATGCTCGAATGGGGGAGGTGGAGCAGAGGGTGTCTGCTGCGGAGGACGGCCTGAGCGACGTTTCTGAAAAGACACTCAACATGGAGAAAGTCTTAGCCCTCATCCAGGCCAAGAATGAGGATTTGGAGGCGCGGTCCCGGCGCAACAACATTAGAATTACTGGGCTGCCGGAATCCACCAATGTGTGGAAAATGGAGACCTTCATAGAAAACCTCATAACTGAATTATTTGGCGCAGAACAACTTTCTAACATGTTTATTGTGGAGCGCGCCCACAGATCCCTTGCCGCCAGGCCTGTCCCTGGGGCTCCTCCCCGCCCTATCATAGCTAGACTTTTGAACTATAGGGACCGCGATACCATCTTGAGGATGGCAAGAGATAAGGGTAATATAGTCCACCAGGGCAACTCACAGGCCTTCTTCCCTGATTTCACGGTGACTGTTCAAGCAGCCAGACGAGAATTTGGCACTGTGAAAAAATTCCTGCAGACGGAAGGGGTCACATATGCGATGATGTACCCGGCCCGACTGCGCATAGGCCCAGACGGGGATTGCCGGACGAAGAGGTGTAGAAGTGAGCTGCAGAACTTTGATCATTGCTAGATGCTCTACACACGTATATTTTCTCAGACTACTTCTGACGTGCAATACATTAGCGCGTACTGTCTGGGGGGATCTCTGGTCCCATGCAGGGAATTTCTAGTAGAATGTTTGCACTGGCTTTTGGTCGTGACGACATGGGCGCACTAAATTCTTAATGGCCATTGTACTTTTATAACACTGGTTTTTCTTTACAGGTTGTCTGTGACTCACTGACTGTGTCTCTTACAGATTTCGTGGAGCCACATTCTGTTGCGCTTCTGCGGAGGTGTCTCTCTACCCCGGCTGATTCTGTGCTTGGTTTCATTATGCGCTATGTCATTGATGTATTTATATCCTGGCGCAACATTAGACCTGCTCAGCCACCTCCTACTATGTGGGAGGATAGTTGCACTCTGTGCCCCTGAAATTGGGTGTACCCCAAATGCATATTGTCTTTGTTGGGTATGTTGGGGAGGGGGTGGTAATGAATGGGGATGGCTTTGGCAAGTTGGGGATGCTGAAGTGGGTGGGGGGCGGGGTTTTTTTTTTGGGTAAGGCAGAATGGTATGGTAGCTGGACAGGGCATCCGCCGAGCTGGCGGGCCATGGTACTTCGGACATGCATTACACGTCCTATTACTCAGGTGTTCAGTTAATGATGGCTTTAAATCATGAACAGTACAGTTAAGTTCCTTACTTGGAATGTGCATGGGCTCAATACACCTAAAAAGATAAGATCTGTATTTGCTTATCTAGACCGCATGGGAGTGCAAATAACCCTATTGCAAGAGACTCATCTAACCAATGATTCAGCAAAACAAGTGGGTACGCGCTGGGCGGGTGCCAGAGTTGCATCCTCTTACTCTACCTACTCTAGGGGCGTGTTGACTCTGGTAAAAAAAGGTGTCCCATTTACTGTGATTCGCTCTGACGCGGATGAATGTGGACGAGTGGTGATCCTACATGGGCAACTGGGTGGCGCAAGTGTGTTGCTGGTGAATGTGTATGGCCCTAATACGGATGACCCTTCCTTCTACTCAGATGTGTGGCGTAGAATTTCTACATTTCCTACTGCTGCGATCATTTGGGGGGGTGATTTTAACGTCTGTCTGGATGCTACATTAGACAGAGTGGGCAGCAGTGAGACGCGGCCTAAACAAGCTGCAGAGGTACTGCTGGGGATGTTAGATGCAGGTCCTTTGTATGACATTTGGCGTAGCCGTCACCCCGCTGGCCGGGAGGGTACCTTCGTGTCTTCTGTTCATGGGTCCTGGTCCCGGATAGACTTTTGGCTTGTGTCGGAGATAGTTTGTACTTGGGCGGTGGCGGTGACACATGAAGCCCGTACTCTGTCTGACCATTCCCCCGTACTCCTTGCATTGCAGATTCCCACCTGTGAGAGACCGCCCTTTGCGTGGAGACTACAGCCCTCCGAACTTACTGATCCAGTGTTCCGGCAGACTATTGCTGAGGCGATTAAAAACTTTTTCAAGGAGAACGAGGGATCAGTGGATAGCGCAGGAATGTTATGGGAGGCTTTTAAAGTGACCATTCGAGGAATTTGTATAGGGGCCCAATACGGAGTGCTGCGTGATATTCGGCAGAGAATTAAAAGATTAGCATCTGATATCTCTAAATTAGAACGTGAGTATGAATCTGATCCTTCCACTATTAAACTGGCTGCAGTACGGGACCTTGTCTCGGAATATAACGAAATGGTTGATCAGGAGCTATTGCATTGTTCTCGCCGGAGAACCGCTCACTACTATGGCGAGGGAGGCCGCCCTGGCCGCTCCCTTGCTCAAAAACTGACTGAGCCGCGCAGTCAGGAGCATATAACAGAATTATTAGATGAGGACGGAGTGGCCCGCTACTCGACAACAGAGCTTTGCGATACTGTATTGCGGTTTTACACCCGTCTCTATGCCTCTAGGGCTTCTCCACCGCCTGTAGAGATCGACGCATATCTGGATGATGTTGCGTTGGGGTGGCTATCTAATTCACACCGCGAATACCTTGTGCAACCGTTTGACGAAGATGATGTTAAAGAGGCCATAATGTCCCTTCCGACCTGTAAGGCTTCCGGGATTGACGAACTGCCCAGTGAATTCTATAAGGTTTATGCGTCGGAGCTTGCCCCCAGGCTTCTGGAAGTATATGCGGAAGCCTACGAGAAGGGGACGTTGCCACTTTCCCTCCGGGAGGCTTTGCTTGTTACATTATTGAAGCCTGACAATGCCCCTAATCAGTGTGAGTCTTATCGGCCTGTCTCGATCATTAATATTGAAGCAAAGATTCTGGCAAAAATTATCGCCACCAGGATACAACCGCTGGTCCCTCTTCTGGTTTTACCTGACCAGTCTGGGTTTGTCACAGCGCGATCCACGGCTCACAACTTGCGCACTGTTTTCTCCACCTTACACTACTTTGACCCTGACTTTCAAGCAGTGGCTGTGCTGCTAGATGCAGCAAAGGCGTTTGACTCCCTACAATGGTCTTTTATGTTCACGGTATTGACTAGGATGGGCTTCCCGCCGTTCTTCTTACAATGGCTTAGGGTACTGTATGATTCCCCTGTGGCTCGAGTTCGGGATAATGGGTGGGTGTCTTCGTTGTTCCCCATTGGGAGAGGCACGAGGCAGGGGTGCCCCCTGTCACCTATGCTGTTTTCACTTGCCTTAGAGCCCCTAGCCTGCAAATTGCGTCAAAAACACACAGCGGCTGCCTTGCGGTTTTGGCAGAGGCTGCTTGTAGTCTCTCTTTATGCGGACGACATGTTACTTTATGTCGGTGAACCTGCTGTGTACCTGCCTGCGCTCCTCAGGGAGTATGTAAGGTTTGAGAGATTCTCAGGTCTTGGGATCAACTGGTCAAAATCTGTGGTGTTTCCCCTTACGGCGCACACGAAAGAAGTGGAGATGGAATTTCCACTAACCTGGACGTCTGATCCTGTGAAGTATCTCGGGGTGTGGTTACACAGGGATCCGGATACGGTCATATCTGAGAACTATGGCCGCACGGTCACGCGCATCACTGAATTAGCTGAGCGGTGGGCACATTTGCCCCTCTCCTTGGCAGACAGGATAGCGGTTGTAAAAATGGCCTTTCTCCCCAAACTGCTTTACTTCTTTGTTAATATTCCCATAAAATTGAATGTGGCAATGTTTCGAACTCTTCAATCATCACTGCTGACGTTTGTATGGGGCAGTAAAAAAACCTCGCTGCTGGTGGGACCTTCTGGTACAACCCTTTGACCGGGGCGGATTCAAGGCCCCCGACCTTCGATTATACTATCTGTGCACTCAGGCACAATTCGCGCACTGCTGGCACTTTCCTCAGCGCTTTCAGCCTCATGTGGCTATTGAATCGGATGCTGTCCTTCCACTGCCACTGCAGGCGGAGATCTTGTTGGGGGGCTCGGGCGGCCCACGGACTGAAATAAACCCTGTACAGTGCACGGCGTGGGCATGGCGAATGCTTGCGAAACGGGCCCAGTTATCCTATTTATACGCTCCGCTGCTACCCCTAGCTTCACACCCCGAGATCTCTGCGGCACGAGAATCATCGGCCCTGCGTGAGTTGGCTCGGGTGGGTATCTCTTGGTTGCGTGATCTATACAGAAAAGGTCAATTCAAAACATTGCAGGAGGCGCAGAATGGTATGGATCGGGGCTTTATGTTTGGCTTTACATATGTCAGAGTCCGACAGGCTATTCGTGCGGTTTATCCGGAATACCCAGCGGAGCCCACTACTCTACGGGCATTGCAGGAGATGCTGACGGGAGAGGGGCATAAGGGGTTAATCACTAAACTTTACAATGCTTCCTTACGTGAGCGGGAACAGGGAGATCACCCCTCTTGTTTACGCTTGCAGGCAGCGTTGGGTACCACTCTTGCACCGGAGGTCTGGACGGCGTGCTGCCAACCCACTGGCCGTCTTACGGCTAACTGCAATCTCAGAATTATTCACTTCAAATTCCTACACCAGTTATATTACACCCCTTCCCAACTCTGAAGGTATGGCCTGCGAGAGACTGCTAACTGTGTGCGCTGTGGAATGGCGGATGCAGACTTCTTACATGTGGCATGGCTGTGTGCGGGTGTATTTGCTTTTTGGACTGCTGTGGTGAAAATGCTTACTGATGTCGTGTTGGAACCAGTGCACTGCACACCTGAAATATGCTTACTCGGTTATGTTAAACGCCTTAAACCCTGTCATAGGCGAATTGTTGCAGTTTCCATTTTATTTGCGAAGAGGGCTGTTGCACAATGCTGGGGTGCTAAGACAACTCCTACGGTAAAGAAATGGCTTCATGACTTGCTCTACTGCAGGGACCAGTTGTTGATTTATGAGGAGGAGTTGCCAGACGCCACTCGCCCCAAGGACTTTTGGGCCCCACTTACAGCATATCTGCTGTTCCGACCAGACCTGCTGTGAATCTCTAGCCTTGTTTGCACTCTTTCTATCTGAAGACCAACAAACTTTGTGGAGGGTCCGCCCGCTGAACTGGTTTATGCTGTCCTTATATGTCACCTTGGGTCTTTTGTGCCTTCTTTCCCTGTTGCTAGTAGCGGATTACATGTAAGCGCCTATCCATTGCCATCATTGTTATTATCTCTATATGACAGTTTACTATTGCACAGGTATTGTCCGAATGTACTAGAATTTTGACCTCACTCTGCCTGGGGGGGGGCTTACGGCGGGCTTGTTTGATTCTATTATTCTGTATCGAATTTGTATTTATTGGCTGTTCCTGTACCTGTTGAAACCAATAAACATATATTCAAATAAATAAAGTTAAAAAAAAAAAAGAAAATGGAACAATCTCCGCTTTGTGGGATTTCCGGAGGGAGCGGAGGGAACCAACGTAGCGGCGTTCTTGACAACTTGGCTGAAAGATCTCATACCAGCAGATTTATTTTCTCAATGCTTCATTATAGAACGTGCACACCGCACATTGAGTGCCAAACCCCCTCCCGGGGCCCCGCCTAGGCCCATCATTGCCAAAATCCTGAACTTTATGGACCGAGACATGATACTCCGCGAAATGCGTCACAGGGGGGAAGTTCACTATGAAAACCGGAAGATCATGACGTTTCCAGATTACAGCCGAGAAGTCCAGAAACAACGCCGGACTTTTGATTCAATTAAGGCCAAGCTACGGGCCCTCCAACTCCAATATATGCTCCTGTTTCTGGCAAAACTGAAGGTCCTCTACCAAGGGAAAGCCTTTTTCTTCCAGACCCCAGAGGAGGCCTGGGAATGGGTGGAGGAGCGACCGGTGCTCCGACCCGCAACCGAAGGACCACACACGGATAGCCAGCCGACGCGGAACAGACCTAACAGAGAGAGAGCTCCCCGACGCAGGAGTCAAGCAACCGTGAGTCGGCCGCGGAGGCTAGGTAAAGGAACTCCATACACCCTTGCAAAAGCCCAAGTATGATAAGAAGTGGCCCGATCAACAAGCGAATGAGTGCTCCCAATCCGAAACCGACTTGACTCAAGGGACTGAAACCCCCACCCAACTGACGGATTCCGAAGAAGACGAGGTGTCCCCTGGAACAGAGTCACGACATCCACTGGAAGTGGCAATCCGGGAACTCAAGCAAAGTGCGGAGAACGAGAGGCCAGCGGACAGAGATCCACTCACGGAGACTGATTTGACCGCAGTGGGCACTGCATCTTGAAAGCCGGCGGGAAGGTATTGTGGGCCAACATCGACCACCCCCTCTGCAACACACAGAGCCTTGATCTGTGAACACGTTGGACAGTTGAGCAGCAATTTGTAAGAGTTGGGGTTTTTGGGTATATAAGTAAGGGGGGGTGGAGGGACGACAGACCGACCTACTCTCTCCTGTCAGGAGTCTTTTCCCAAGTTGGGGGGGCAGAAGGCTGAGGGGGGAGGGAGGGTGGTGGGGTGGGGGGAGGGGAGGGGGTTTACACAGTTGGGGTTTATTAGTTTGCACATTGATTCATTGAGCACAGGGCCCGCCCCTATGAGACACTCCTACACACTAAGGGACGCCAGGGAGCCTTACTTCCCCCTGCGACCAGACCTTGGTGCCACACGCACTTTGCCTCCAGACGTGACATGAACCAGCCTCCCAATCTACCGGTTATGACTTGGAACGTTAATGGTTTGAGAGACAAGATAAAACGGGGGCTGGTATCGCAACACATTAAAAGGCTCCACCCGGACATAGCAATGATACAAGAGATACATCTTAGGGGGACACAGTGCTGCTTTATAGGTCGCGGGGCCTACAAGGTCCTGGCGCACTCCGGATTCACATCTGGGGCGAGGGGGGTGGCTATTTTGATCAAGAAGTGCATTCCCTTCCAAACCTCACGCCTCTGGCAGGATCCCCTAGGTAGATATGTGGGAGTTACAGGGCTATGGGGCAGGACCGAGATCACGCTGATCTGTGTCTATGCACCACCTAGACTACATGCGCCCACTATGACCAAGGTAATGGATATTCTGATAGAGACACCTTCCGCCTTACACATAGTGGGGGGAGACTTTAACAATGTTATGGACCCAGTAATGGACCGTACACAGGAGGGAGGCGTCTCTATACAATCTACACCTTTGAAACGATTTTCCACAACGATGGGCCTGACGGACGCTTGGAGGGATGCACACCCCCAGACCAGGCGGTTCTCGTTTCATTCCGGGGCCCATGACTCCCATTCCAGATTGGACTATATATTCATCCCTAAGGGGGAATTACAGGGCATAGGACGGGCAGAGTACACAGCTAGAGGCCTCTCGGACCACTCCCCACTCCTGGTAGAGATGGTGTTGCGGGATCGGGACAAGGTCCATACTTTGAGGTTGAGCCCATGGGACCTACGTAACACCAAAATAGCACAAGGGATTCGAGCTGACACTGAGGTTTTCTTCCGGGAAAACAAAGACTCTGTAGCTTCTGGGGTGACAGTCTGGGAAGCATATAAGACCGTGTTGCGGGACAGAGCCCAAAACCGTATAGCTTGGGAGAAAAAAGAGACGGACAAACATCTGGTCCAACTAGAACAGAAAATATGTGAGCTTGATGCTTGGGCTTCCCAGACAAGAGACCCCGACGTGGCTCGTAGGTTGGCTACCTTGCGACTAGAATATAAGGAATTGGGCACAGACAACGCCAAGAAACTGCATTTAGCGACACTACATCGCCTTTACGAGGTTGGGGATAAGGCCGGAAAGCTACTAGCCTGGATTAGCAGGCGGGAAATCCAAGACAGATGGGTACGGGAAGTGGTTGACCTCCAGGGTGTCAATCATTCCACAGATGAGGGGGTGGTAGACGCATTTGCAGAGTACTATAAGAACTTGTACCGGGCCAGAACTCCCACATCACAGGCTGAGATAAGGGACTACTTAGCGGCCATCCCCACTCCAGTGTTAGGGGACGGGGAAGCCAAGACTTAGAGGCGGACCTGGCCTTGGCAGAAATCCAGGAGGCGGTGGCGAAACTTCGTCCCGGGAAACCCCCGGCACCAACGGATTGCCGGCGGAATTCTACAGGCATTATAAGGATATCCTGAGCCCCCACCTCCTTTGGCTCTTTATAGACTCCCACAAAGAGGGTGCCCTCCCGCCAGACTTGAGGATGGCCACTATTGTGGTTATACACAAGGAAGGCAAGCCCCGCAATCAGTGTGGATCTTACAGACCCATTTCATTGCTTAACTCTGAAGTCAAAATTTGGGCTACCATTCTGGCGACCCGTCTCCTGGGTGTGATCATGACCCTAGTCCACAAGGACCAATCGGGATTCATGCCAGGTAGATCTACTCATCTTAATTTGAGACGAACTCACAACTGGCTTATGAAGGTGAGGAACCAGACAAGCCCACAGGTGTTCTTATCACTGGACGCCGAGAAGGCGTTCGACGCCGTCAACTGGCTGTACCTCGATGCCACACTGGTGAAATTCGGATTTGGGCCGAAGTTCCGTAGTTGGGTGGCGCTTCTATATAACCAACCGATGGCCTCGATACGTGTCAGTGGCAGGTGCTCGGCACCCTTCCCCATTGAGAGGGGGACGCGTCAAGGCTGTCCCCTCTCACCTCTCCTTTTTGCTTTAACTCTGGAGTCTCTGGCCTGCGCCATCAGGATACACCCCTGTATCCGAGGCTTTTGCATCACACCCGCTGACACCGATGAGGAAAAAATTTCTCTATATGCCGACGACATTTTGTTGTTCATCACTAACCCCGCCACGACTATACCGGCCCTGTTTGACACGATTACAGACTATGGACAACACTCGGGCTACAAAATTAACTGGCATAAATCTACACTCTATTGCCCGAATAATGCCCAACCAGATTGGGACATGCCCAGAGAGTTGCGAGTAGCGCAAGAGGGATTCAAATACCTGGGAATTTTCGTGACTCCGCACCCGAAGGTCTGTAGGAAGGAGAACATAGGATCAGTCCTATGTAAGTTAAGTTTAAGGCAGATGTGGAGAGATGGAGAGATCTCCCCCTTACCCTGCTCGGACGAGCGGCCATTTTTAAAATGATCACCCTGCCCCAACTACTTTACGGCCTACAAAACACCTACCATCCCCTACCAAGGGACACTTTTACAGAAATAAATACTACACTTCGAACACTGTTGTGGCAGGGGGGTCACCCCAGAATAGCGCTCCGGACACTGCAACGTAATCCCTACAATGGGGGGATAGCGCTCCCCGATATAGAGGCGTATTACTGGGCATCCCACCTGATACCCATAAATGAATGGGTACATAAAAGCAGAGACCACCCTACATACCGCCTTGAGCGGGAAGAAATGCAACCACATACATACCTACACTATCTGTATGGTGGGAAAGGGGGCTCCTGCCTGCTGCCTGCGACCCAAGTGACTTTGACGGCATGGGGGAGGGCGACTAAGGCTATTGGATGGACGGGTCGTGTTACGAAGACTACCCCGCTCTGGGAAGGGACCTGGTTTAAGGAGCTGCATAAGCTCACAGGGTTTGGGACATGGGATCTCCTGGGGATCTCCACAATAGGGGACATAATCGAAAAAGGGGAGGTAAAAACATGGGCGACAATTAAACGGGAATACGGCATGAACAACTCCCAATTTCTTAAATACGCGCAACTATGTCATGCATGGCAGAAAGAGAATATCCCCAGTGAGCACCTCCCGGAGTACGCACCCTTAGAAGGGCGGCTTCTGCAAGAGGAATTGATCCACAAAGCGGTCTCCTTTACCTATAAAACGATCAATAACAACATCCCGGACCGACTGGTTGGGCTCCGGGCACGGTGGGAGGGGGAGGTGGGGTCCATGGAGGACATTGATTGGGAAGCGGCGTTGATGCACCCCAGAGAGGTTGCCATAAAAGCAAGGCTTCGGCTCATTCAGCTCAAGATATTACACCGTACTTATTACGACAGGGATAGGCTACATAAAATGGGGAGGGCAGATTCACCATGTTGCCTGACTTGTACTACGGCATGTAGCGACTTCTTTCACACTGTTTCGGCCTGTCCCGAGCTTCAGACATATTGGGCGCAGGTGGTCGAACTGCTGGCTATGGTCTTGGGAGTGATGCTGCCGATGGAACCATGCTTTGTGCTATTAGGGA
This sequence comes from Calotriton arnoldi, assembly GCA_963921515.1. NCBI lineage: Eukaryota > Metazoa > Chordata > Amphibia > Caudata > Salamandridae > Calotriton > Calotriton arnoldi. Next base: position 69,894 of record CAWUFW010018764.1, on the reverse strand, counting down.
TTCCAAACGAGGTAGACGTCACTAGAACACAATTAATTTTTGCATCTCTGGGGTTGGTGGTCGCCAAGAGGGATATTGCTAGACGATGGGGGGTGGCTGATAAACCCACTATACAGGACTGGACGAGAGGAATGGATATGTATATGGCGGTGGAGCAAACCACATATCGTAGCAGGGGGTGCCCTAAGAAATTTCACAAGATATGGGACCCATGGAGAAGGCATTTTGGGCTGGGCATGGGAGGAGACACACAACAGTCCACAACGCAAGCGACACAGGAGACTTCCACATGGGGACCCGACAGAATTCTACCCTAGGCAGCGTCCCTGGTGCTAACCTATGGTTGTTCCCTGATTCCGATTGCATCCATACAAACACAATGAGTTGTCACGATTGGAGAATACAAACTAGAGTCAATCTAATGGGGGAGGAAGTGGCCCTGTTCATGGTGTTCACGTATTTCATGTACACGGGATTGTTCACGGGTAAGGCTCACTGTAAGAATTGTATTGTGCTATTTGTTCACCTAAAAAGAAAAAGAAATTTATTTTAAAAAAAGAATAAAAACAAAAGCCTAGGAAGAAAAATCATTTTCATGAGAGAAATGCGGCCTATTAATGACAATGGGAGTCGAATCCAACGGCTGATATCGTCTTCAAGCCTGGAGATTGCTTTCCCATAGTTCTCACTAAGCACTAGGTCCGAGTTTGTGTGTACTTGTATACCCAACTAGCGGACAGAGTCTGTGGTCCATTGCAATGGGAAATCCAGTGTTATTGGGAGCGTAGAGGCGGTTAAAGGAAAAATAACGGATTTGGCCCAGTTAACTTTGAGCCCTGACGCGGCACCAAATCTAATGACTTCAGTTCTGGAGTTAAGTTATAGCCTGGCTCTTGGATGTACAACAGCATATCATCAGCGTATGCCGATAGGATGAGATTTCATTTAGGGTATCGTACACCCCTATGTCCATGGTACTCTCGTAGGGCGCATGCCAAAGGCTACGCCACTATGGCATACAATAGGGGAGACAGTGGGCAACCCTGCCTCGTTCCCCTTGTAATTACAATGGGAGACGTGACAGCATCTCTGACCTTGACTCTGGCAACTGGCAAGTTATTTAAGAGGGTGACCAATTTAAGGAAAACGTCTTCCACACCAACCCGAAGTAGCACTGCCTTCATAAACTCCCATTCAACAGAATCAAAATCCTTCTCCATATCTAGGAAGATGGCGCTGGGCTTAACTTTTGGATTTGTATGTTGGATGGCACCGAATACAGTTCTAAAATTATAGGAAATTGTACTTCCCGGAACAAAACCTGCTTGCTCCGGGCCCACCAGATATGGGACCAGTGAAGCGAGTCTGTTTGCCAACGTTTAAAAGCGACAGCTGCCTATAGGACTAGCATTCATTCAGGGGTTTCTCCGGTTTCAGTAAGGTCACAATCATCGCCTCTCAAATCGAGGGGGGCATTACTCCACCCTCTACCATTTCTTCAAATAATGTGACTAAATGTGGTATGAGCAAGTCTTGATATGCTTTATAGAAGGACACTGTGAGCCCATCTTGGCCAGTGGCGCTACCATCCTGCATAGATTGGAGAGCTATGCGGATTTCAGCAGGATCTAGGGGGCCCATGAGATGCTCCCTGTGGGTGTTAGTGAGCCACGGTATTTGTATGTGCTCTAGGTAGTCTTGCGTGGCAGCTCTGTCTGGGACAATTTTGGAGCTATAAAGCTCCGCATAATATCTACGGAATCTGTCTGCGATCTCCAGAGTATCACGCAGCAGATCTCCATCCTCGTTCCGCATCTCTACTATCGAGCTCGACTCTCTGCAGTGCTTCTGCTGTGCAGCGAGAACTGAGCCAGGTCGCTCACCCTCACCATACACCCTAGCCGTGGCGTACTTGCCCATGTGTTTCACCTCGCTGTCTGCGACTTCATGATAGTCTTCTAGTATTTTCTTTTTGATCCTCTAAGACTTGTGCATCACTTCCCTTCAATAGAAGTAGCTCCATCTGAGCCAATCGCCCCTCGAGTGATGCCAATCTGCTCCTCCATGAGTAGAGTACCCCGGCATGTTTAGAAATAGTAACTCCTCTGATAAATACATTAAATGTTTCCCACACCGTAAAGAAGTGGTCAACCGAGCCGATGTTTGTAGTGAAAAAGTTATCAATAGATGTGGCCAGATCCGTTTTAAAGACGGAGTCTAATAGAGAGTATGGGGAAAACCTCCACGTAAAAGGAGCGTTTTTCTTGGGGGGATGCTAATATTCAGCAACACAGGGGAGTGGTCCGATAAGGAGCGGGAAAGCGGAATACAGGACACCACCCGAGGCACAAGTGATCTGGAGATCAACCAGTAGTGGATTCTGGTGTGGATGTTAAGTGGTGCAGAGTAGTGGGTGGAGCCTCCTGTGCCGGGGAATCTAGAACGCCATATGTATATAAGACCTAGCTGTGCATTAATGTCCCCAATGGCCCTAGCAGCTGCTGAGGGGAGGTGGGGAGGTCCCCCAGAGCAATCCAATCGTGGATCTGATGGAGCAAGGATTCGAGAAAAATGAAACTTGCTCGAATGAATCCTCCATTAACTTTCACTAATCATTAAATTAGTAGATGAAATGAAACTAATATACACCAGACACAGATACACGGGAGAAAAAGCTTACGCATGCTTGAATTAATGAGAAATAAAATGCCACACGATTAAAACCTGCTTTAACTTGCAAAAATGCTTTGCGCATGTGCAAACCTGAATTACGCAGAAATAACGTGACTAACTCGCTTTGAGAGGGAAAACCTCACGCATGCGCAAGAAAGACCAAAACGCGGTCTTGAGGTACCGCATGCCTGGCATATGCTTGCTTGATTTAAAAGAAAGCTGCTGTTATTAACGCTTTTGTCCAAGAGTAATAATAATTACATGGGATAGAGTAGAAGTGGGTGGTGAACAGTGAGAATTACACGTTTAAGAAAATAACATCTGTTTATGATTCTTTTATTAATAGTGTGCATTTGGGCCTGCTAATCCATGACTGAAAAAGAAAATGTCGAAAGCTACGCATGCTCAATGAGTCCATGAAATGACCCGTGACCGAGAGAGAGCTGAATGACTGCCAAGATCCAAGGACAGAAGGGATGGGAAAAGAAGAAGATGTATCGCTCATCTATGAAGCCTGTATTAAATCAATTACGGCATTTGCAACAAAATATGCATGTGAAAACAAAATATATGAATGAGTCGAAGGGGCAGGGTTAGCAAACAATAGGTTTTACTAATAAAAATGAATACGTCAGCCTGGTGTGATGAAGACTCCCCTAACTCCGTCCAATCATATTCCGTATTTTAGTAAAATTTGCAACTTTTGAGGGTGGGACATGAAAAATAAAGACTATAACTAGAGTGACTTGAGTTAAGAATGAGAGAGATGATTCGATGGAGCTGTGAGAGAACTACTGCTGCTGGGAGCTGAGCACGAGAGAAGAGAGAGAGAGAGAGAGAGAGAGAGCGGGAGACGAGAGCAGATTCGGAAGATCCAGACTACTGCCTGATTAGATTTGAAGATTGCGGAAGAATATCGAGGAGGGAGAAAGTGTAAGAGAGGGAATCGCCCTGGTGCGTCGGGTTTGTAGAGAAGTCTAGTAAGTATCAGACGTGTCCTGATCCTATCCTATAATCTTTGTCTCCTGATCCTAAGTCAGGGGACCAGTACCAGTCCTTTGGCCAAAGGGGTGGGTTTTCCAGTCATCTTTATTAGGTAAATGTCATTCTGTCCAAATTTTGCATATTTCTTTGCAAATGTATTATAAATTTGCCTTTTGTCTCTACATCTATTCACTCTTATGCGTTTGATTTTGTTGAATGAGCTTGTGTAATTGAATGTATTATGCTATATGATTGTTCTCTCTCCCACTTAAAGAAAGATGGAGGTTGCACTGTGTACCTATAATTGATGAGCGTTCAACTTAATGACTGAAATTTTAGATAAACTTATTATTATTATTATTCAGAGTCTGTGGTAATTTCACTAAGAATTTTAGTTAAGAAGTTGTTAATATCACCATCAACTAACTCAACTAATGGTCCATCGACCAGAGGAAGAGTGTTGATTCGTGAAGATTAGTTAGACATTGAAATAATACTGTAATTGATTTGTGGTTACAGGGGCCAGGGAATACAAAATGATCATATTTGGATAAATGTATATGGGCCCATTGAAAAATTCAGTTTTTGTGTAAAATATCCAACCCTGGCCTCTTCGCACTGGATCAGTTTTTCTGGTAGCAGAGTTATGGTTATTATTGATTAATTTGGTGATTATTGATTATTGATTATTGACTATATGTTCTTAACATGAAAAGTTAGTGTCCTGTTCTATGTTGTCTGGAAGTACAGGTACAGAGATACCTGGGAATCCCGGGAATGGAATTTTGAAGAGTGTGGTAAGGAAATCACACTGCAGAAGGTTACTCGTCTGTTGTCATAATACCTAAAAGCTACGGAGGGCTGTAGGTGTTATATTAGGGACTATATTGTATAAAAGCCGAGAGTGAGTGATAGCGAAGGGTCCACCTGTGAAACTTTGGCCTTACCCGAAGGAGGAGTATCCCTAGAGGAGTAATAGGTCCTCCCCGAGCTTAAGTGAAGGGTAAACAGTGGTTTTTACTCGCAGTGTAAGGAAGTACTTTCTCTTTGAAGCAAGTGAATAAACTATCTTTGAATTAGCGGAGCAGACAGAGTAGCGCTATTTTTACGTTGTTACTAACAGAAAAGTTATTAAGAAAGTTTAGAAAATACATTGTCGTATTACCTTGTGAAGGCAGGGTCAGTAGCAGGAGTCATACTGACGTCACAGAGAGCCGCGCTGGTATTGGTTGAGACAGCGGGCGTGTAACAAGTGCCGATTGTAAAGGGAGGGTCAGTAGTAGGAGTAATACTGACGTCATAAAAAGCAGCGCTGGTATTGGTCAGACAAGTGGGTGTGTGTAAAGCTCTGATTGGGTGGCAGACAAGAGCCGCGTAGGTATTGGTTGTGGAAGAAAATACGTAGTGAGCCCTAATTGGACTGTTGGTGTGAGTCGCGCTGGTATAGGACAAGTGTGGGAAAAGGATACGTAAGGATACAGAAGAGTTTCTAAATTTTGCTTACTGAAACAACTAGTTACAGGGATTGGAAGAATGAAGCTGATTAATAAAATCAAAAATTTCTTTAAAAAGGATAAGCGTGTAGTAACCAGAGAAGGAATTCTTATGCCACCTCCGAATACGCCTGCTTCCTTTATGATGTTGGAACGAGGATATCATACTTGTGTTTGGTTGGAAAATTGGGTGGAGTATACGAAAGGCGATGGTGTCTTAGCTTTTCCTGAAAATGGTACGTTTAATGTAAGGATTCTTCAGACTTTGAGAAATCGGATGAATTCGTTAGAACCTAGCCCTAGGTTAACGCAGTATGAAGCTTTGGAGGAATGGGAAGATGAGGCATTTGAGCGAGAGAAATACAGAGGAGGTAGAAGAATAAATAGAGGATTTTTTCCAAGATATCCATTTGATACTCGAGGAGATGAGATGAAAAGATGGAGAAGAGCTGTAGTAACGGAAGGGTTGTATCCAGTATTGATGGCTGAGGATTAAGTAGGGAGTAAATGTAAAGAAAAAATGAAACACACAGGTATGGCAGGAACAGAATGTGATGAAACTGATGATGAGTTATTAGAGGACATTTTAGTTAAAAGACCTCCACCTTATCAAGAAAATGCTGGAGAGGCAACTCCAAGTGCACCAATGATGAGAACTCCATTAGTTCCACAGGTTTTATATGATCCAACAGTTACCCGAGTTACCCGAGTGTTATAGGAAAAGGAAAGGGACGCATTGAATAGAACAAAAGAAGAGATATATAATGCTGAAGCCTTGACAGTACCAGTAACGATAGGTCCGGTTATTCCATTATATGGGGATAAACGAGACACCCCGAGGTTACCAACAGTGACAGTCCCACAAAATAATGTTAGAAAAGAGGTAGTAATGTCAGAAGATCTAACCAGTGAGAGTGATTCAAATATCTCGTTACTAGATCTCCCTAATATTGAAACAGTGACTGAAACCCCGAAAAGAGGTTCACCAGTGAATAAAAGGAGAAAGGAACTGATTGTCACTCCAGTAGCAGGAAATTCTAAAGGATTTTCGCCAGAAGACCTAGAGGAGTGGGCGAAAGGATTAGACAAGAAGAAACCTCAAACACCAAGTATAGATGTGGCCAAGTTGAAAGTGGATTTGGAAGAAATGATCATTGGCACAATAAGCCCAGATAGATTAGGTACATACAGAGATGATGAATTGTTGTTTTTGTGTAAAAGTATAACATGGAGAGCAAAGAATCTGCATGAGAAAATAGTAGAAGTTGCTTCAGAATTTGCAAAGGATGTAGAAAAATCGAAATCATTGCAGAAACCATATAGGGCAGAATTTACTGAAAAGGATTTAGAAAGTTTGAATGCGTCAGGAAAGAGATTACAGATCAAAGAATTAATGAATATTTTGAAGAAATGGGGAGATGCAGACAGATGGAGAGGTAGATGGACAAGGAAAAGGGATAAGGCAGCTACAAAGGAAGCATCTGCATTCCCATTAAGAGAAACAGAACAGGTTGAAAGAGTGTGTCCAATGAGAGAAGTTCCTGGTGGTGGATATGTTCATGTTCCTTGGTCTAGACAGGATATTTTGTCTTTTACGAATGATTTTCCCAGATTAAGGGAGAAACCAGTTGAATGGTACAAGCAGGTAGAGAGGTTTGTGAAAGTTTCAAAGGTATTATTAAAGGATTTGGATGGCCTGTTTGATATAGTGGTACCAACTGATTTCTGGACAGAATATAAGATTACGGTTGATTGGCCAACTGAAGAGTATCCAAGAGATGCAAAGACAGGTGCACCTTCAGAAGATGTGATGAAAAAGTATCAGCAAGTGATTACTTTCTTGAAAGGGAAAATTCCTCCAAAGGAAACAGATTGGGTTAAAATAGATAGAACAACTCAAGAACCAAAGGAGTCAGTGCATGCGTATTACGAAAGGCTGTTGCAAGTATTTAAACAGTATAGTGGATTTGAAAATGTTGGTGATAAGGATATGGGACATTTTGTGTACAGGTTTGTGTATGGATTGAGATCAGAAATTAGTCAGATGATTCAGCAGCATATGCTTTGCTGGCAAAGTAAGCCCATTGATGACATCTTGAAGTATGCAAAGTATTGTAGTGATGATATTGACGCAAAACACAAGAAATTGAAAGAAAAGATGATGTGGGCACAAGTGAAGTTAGCAGAACACCAAGAGGCAAGTACTGATTCTCAAAATGATAACCAGTAAAATGACCAGAATCAGAATAGTCAAGGATCGAATGGAAATAAAGGAAAAGGGCGAATGAGTGGAGAAGAAGCGAAAAAGAAGTATCCTTGTCATGCGTGCGGAAAGCATGGACATTGTAAGAATGAGTGTAGAAACGTTCAACAGAATAATGGGGTAAATCAATATTTAAATCCACAGATGCAGAATGAGGTGGTTGTGAACCCGCAGCAATAGCAACAGGTAGTTACTCCACAGTTACAGGTGCGACAAGCCCCTATGCCCAACTGTATGAACGCTCAAGTGCAGAGATACGGTGTGAACACCGGATTTCGCGGAGAGAGTGGTAAGAATACACAAACGGTTCAACAATATTGGATGCACAGTAATGAGAGTGATTCGGATGTTTCTCAATGACGGTGCCTGAGGGGGGAGGAAGAATGCGTGCTTGGCGCATCCTTGGCGGTAGATCAGTCAGGTCCATTTGTTGATGGAAAAGTGGAAGGTAATGACATCACTTTCCTAGTGGATACTGGTGCTACCCGTTCTACTGTGAGAGCAGCAGAAATTCCAAACCTACCCCTCTCGGGAGAAACTATCCAAGTTGTAGGAGTCTCAAATAAGCAAATAAAAACACCCGTTACTAAACCAATAGAAGTGAATATCGGAAATTTCAAAGACATGCATCGGTTTGTGGTGTGTGATTCAAGCCCAGCTAACTTGTTAGGGAGGGATTTGTTGTGTAAAATGAACTGTACCATCTATTGTACACCTGATGGTATTGCTTTCCAAACACCTGATGAAGATATCGCTTTCAAAATTATGCTAGAACAACAAGGAACAGAAGTGGATGAGATGTTTTCACTTCTGACTGAAAGCAGTCTGCCTGATGAGCTGAGAGACACAGTGAGATCAGATGTGTGGGATTTTTCAGGAAAGGAAATTGGTCTGATAGCAAATGTAGACCCAATTAAAATAATGGTGAAAGAAGGTGCGATTTATCCAAACACACGACAGTACAAAATGAGTCCAGAAGTAAAAGCAGGAGTTGCTCCAGTAATTGATCAAATGATTGAACAAGGTATTTTGAAAGAAATAATGGGCAGTCCTTGTAATTCGCCAATCATGGGGCTTAAAAAGCCTAGTGGCAAATATAGGATAGTGCAAGATTTAAGGAAAATCAATAAGATAGTAGTACCCTGTTGTCCCGTAGTACCAAATCCAGCAGAAATTCTTTATCAGATACCTTGGGATGCACATTGGTATACAGTGAATGATTTGTGCCAAGCATTCTTTTCGATTCCTTTGCATATAGATAGCCAATATCTCTTTGCATTTCGGTTTGAGGACCGTGTTTTGGCATGGTGCTGAGTTCCTCAAGGGTACACAGAGAGTCCCTCGATTTTCAATCAAATCTTGAAAAAGTATTTGGAAACATTGGTTATGCCAGGAAATTCAGTTTTGGTTCAGTACATTGATGACCTATTGGTGGCATCAAAGGCAAGAGAGGCCTGTGTCACAGACACAATTGCTTTACTGAACCATTTGGCAGAAGGTGGACACAAGGTGTCACCAGAAAAATTACAGTTTTGCCAACAAGAAGTCCAATATTTGGGACACAAGATAGAAAAGGGAGTTAGAAAAGTGACACCAGAGAGAATAAAAGTGATTTGACAGATGAATCTGCCTAAAACTAAGAAAGAAGTACAAATGTTTTTGGGAGTGATTGGATATTGTCGTCAGTGGATCAGTGGATTTTCATTACTTGCAAAACCTCTAATAAAATTGACACGAAAGGATGTGATAGATCCGATTGAATGGGATGATGAAAGCGAGGATGCATTCATAAAACTGAAGGATTGTTTATGTCAAGCACCAGCATTAGGAATGCCTCACTATACGAAAGAATTTGCTTTGTTCTGCCGTGAGAGGGAAGGTTGTGCACTTTCAGTGTTAACCCAAAGACATGGATTGATGTGACGTCCAGTGGCATATTTTTCTGCCACTCTGGATTCTGTGGCTGCAGCATTGCCTGGCTGTTTAAAAGCAGTAGCTGCTACTTGTGTGAGTTTGGAGCAGAGTGAGTCTATTGTAATGGGACATCCTTTGAAGGTGCCACATTCTGTCGAGATCCTTTAAACAAGGACTCAAACTCAGCACTTGACCCCTAGTCGGCTGACTAAGTATGAAAGAGTGATCCTAGGTGCTGAAAATGTAAGCGTGATAAGATACACCACAGTGAATCCAGCAACCTTGTTGCCGGACCCATTCTGTGAAGAAGTAAAAGAAGAAGTTGATCATGATTGTTTGGATCTAACAGAAATGTGTACAAAGCCCAGGCCGGACATCTTTGATGTCCCATTGGGAGAATCAGATTGTGTATTGTTTGTTGATGGGTCATGCTTGCGAAAACAAAATGGAGAACTGAGTGCTGCCTATGCTGTATGTACTATATCTGCTATTATAGAAGCATCCTGTCTAAAAGGAGTCAATTCTGCACAAATAGCCGAATTGGTAGCTTTAACAAAAGCCTGCAAAATTGGGAAAAAATTGAGAGTAACCACATTCACGGATAGTCAATATGGTTTTGGGATTGTGCATGATTTTGGCCAATTATGGATGCAAAGGGGATTTCTGACTTCTTCAGGTTCTCCTATCAGAAACAGTAAAAATGTCAAAGAACTGTTGGAAGCATTACAATTGCCAAAAGAAATCGCAGTGGTCAAGTGTGCTGCACATAAGTCAGGAAATGATTATGTGACACAAGGCAACAAATATGCTGACCAAGTTGCACAATTTTGTTCTCGAAATACAATGTCTTTGAACAAAGGGTTGGAAAAAGAAACTACCAATTGCCAACTAATGTTTTTCTCTGCTTTTGAAACATGGGATGAAGTTAGGCAGTTACAGGATGAGGCAAATCCAAAAGAAAAGGAACTTTGGATCAAAACAGGATGCACAAGAAGAGCAGATGATGAAGTATGGGTGTGTCCATATGGTAGACCAATAATGCCAGACAGTTTATTATCACAAATGGCAAGAGTATATCATGGAGCTACACACATTGGGGGGGGATGCCATGATTAGACACTTCAGGCAGACATGGTATAATCCCAAGTTTAGACTCATTGCAGAGAGTCTCTGCCAACGATGTTTGACATGCCAACAGCAGAATCCAGGTAGAAAGACAGTTGTCAGTTGGGGAAAAATTGGAAAGGCAGAGGGACCATTTAAAAGGCTGCAGCTCGACTTTATAGAACTGCCGGTGTGTAATGGTTTGAAGTACGTCCTTGTCATTGTGTGTCTGTTTTCTCGATGGGTGGAAGCCTATCCAACGAGAAGGAATGACAGCCTCACAGTTGCCAAATTACTGTTGAGGGAGCTCATTCCAAGATTTGGGTTTCCAATCACTTTGGAATCAGATAGAGGACCTCATTTTAATAATGAGATAATTCGATTAATCTGTACAGCTCTAAAAATTGAACAGAAACTATATTGTGCCTATCGACCAGAAGCTTCTGGAGTGGTTGAGCTGTTCAATGGCACAATAAAATCCAGGTTAGGAAAGGTGTGTGCATCCACTTCACTGAAATGGCCTGATGCTTTGCCCCTTGTTTTGATGAGTCTTAGAAGCATCCCTGACAGAAGAACAGGATTGAGTCCTCATGAAATACTCATGGGAAAAGCAATGAGACAAGCATTTGTACCTGGAAACAAACTGATGAATATAACTGATGATCTAATATTGGACTATTGTAAAGGACTAGCTGATCTGGTACGTTCTGTGTCTCACCAGGTTGGAGAAGATGCAACCACAGCACAGCCGAATCAAGCTCATGATTTGTGTCCAGGAGACTGGGTTATGATAAAGATGCACACAAGGAAATCGTGTTTAGAACCCATGTGGAAAGGACCGCATCAAAGTATATTGGTCACAACAACAGCAGTGAAGTGTTTTGGCTTGCCAAACTGGATCCATGCCAGTCATACACACAGAGTCCCAAGTCCACCTGAACGACAAGAGCAGCTACTGGTAGAGCAAAGAGAAGAACCAGAAGCTGACAGTTGTGAAGTCGAAGAAAACAGAGAAACAGACTCTGAAGAATGCATCGATGATGAACAACTAAGTACAAGTCAAGTAGGGTGGGCACTAGATACTGGGTCTCAGGAGGCTGCTGTAGAGGCCGAGGAAGAGCAAGAGATTGAAAGACCAGAACAAATTGAAACAGAAAATCCAGATCAAGCTCAATCAGAAGAAGAAAATGAGAGACTGACAGGTTCAGAACAAATTCAGTCAACAGAAGAATCTGCTGCAGGAAACTCAGATCAAGCTCAATTAGAAATAGAAAAAGAAGGACTAAAAGATCAAGAAGAAATTCAATCGACAGAAAGACAAAAATTAGAAAGCCCAGAACAAGCTCAGCTAAAGGAACAGGAAAATAAAAGAACACTAGAAATAGGTGAAGAAGGTGAAAAATCCGTACAAACAAAGAAGGTCAGAATAAAGTGATTACAGGTCAAGTGGAGTAAAAGGACTAAAATATATTCTAAGAAGAAGAACGGAGAAAGAACAAGAACGCGTAAATGAAGTATCGAGTCAAACTGAGCAAGAACAAGTAAGAAAAAGACCTTTACGAAGATCAAAAAGACTAAGGGGCCGATTCCGATCTCGGCCGGTAGTGCTCCGAATCGGATTCGGTTTTACCGGATCCGATCCGGAGCCCTATTTTCCGACCGAGTCGTACGCGCATCCGGGCGAGCGAGTACGATGCGTATTCGCCGACCGACTCGTCCGGGCGACCCGACCGCTCCGACCGACTGGTTCCCGGATCGTACTGCTCCGACCGACTCGCTCGGACCCGATTCGCACCGCGCAATGGAGACGTTTTCCGGCCGGGTAAGTACGATGCGCACCTCGACCGCTCCGACCGACTCGCGTCGTCCGACTCGAACTCGCTGTCGGAGCCGTACTTTGGGGGTCCGTGTCGGACCCCCTGTACGCGTACCCGTGCGAGGCGCACACAGGGGGACCCATGGGTCCCCCTACCTGCGCGTGTATGCCGCGAGCGCTCGCGGCGTACTCGCTGTAGGGGCGCCCTTGTCCGCCTCGCACCCATTGAGGCAATGGGAGCCCGCGTACGCGTTGTACGACCGGCTCCCATTGAGTTCAATGGGAGTCCGACCGACTCGTGTCCGGTGGCATACGAATGCATCGGACTCGTTCGGTCGGACTGCACGGGTCCGATTCGGTCGGAAATCTCTCCGAGGCCGGCTCGGTCGGAGAAATTACCGACACGTATCGGAATCGGCCCCTGAGAGTTCCGAGCAGACAATATAAAGCTCCTAAATGGACATACATCATCCTTGAAGACTTTGAGAATCTTGATCTAAACGAAGAACAAGAAAATGTCACTAATGAAAGAAGTGACAAAACCAAATTGAGATCACCTTAAGAGAAAAGACTTTGACACAGAAGGTGGAAATTTTACAAACAAGTAAAGAAGAGAATAAAAGAACCAGATGAGGAAAAGAAATTAAAGACAAAGGGGAAACAAAAGACAAAAAGCTGTTGAAGTGTGGGATCACACAAAGATTTTTAAATATATTTTAGTTTTAAAATAAATTTAGAATCTAGAAGAAAATTTAGAGATTAATAAATTTTAGAAAATTAAAATGGCAGAAACAGAAGTGACTGAACATCCAAAATCTAGTTTAAAACGAAGATGTATTAAAAATATTGTTTGTGTAGTATGTTTATACTAATACTAATGTGGTTATTGCTAACAGTCGTGATACCTGTTCTAATGGTAGCTAACAACAGAAATAATACTAATACAAGTGATCAAGTGAATGCAGGTACTAAAAGAACAACTACCACTGATTTATAGCAAATAGATGAGACCATGTATCAACATGGCAGATTAAATAGTGATTCATCATTAAATGTGTTTACTAAACTTCTTTATGAATACGTAGATACAATGGATGTGAGTGATTGTTATGTTTGCATGAAATTACCTTTGTCTGTCTCGGAGGGGGTGACCTATCACGATCTTCCTTTAACATATGGTGTGTCATGTAGTGTTGTGTCCAGTCTGTTCTATAAAACAGGCAAATTGAAGTATTATTATTCTAACATGGATTTAGTATTCCCAGAGATTCCTATAAGAAGAAACCTAAACCCAGTGCTTAGTGCTAAAGATGCAGAATTTATGGGCAAGTTCTTCCTAACAACAAACCCAATAGACATAACATATGCACATAAGAACAATTTAACATGTATATTGCGAGATGAAGAAAAAGATTTTCTAACCTTAGTAGAGGAAAGAAGACATGATTTTCAAAAGAAGGCTGTTGAACAGAAGTTACATGTACCTCCATGGACAAGTAAGGAGGAAACTATAAGAAAGGCGAGACTCATGCTGCAATGTCTCTAGACTTGTCAAAGTTGGGAAAATTCTGTCTACATAGACTAAAAACTGACTATAACAACATTTTCATTGGTTCTAGTGAATGTGAACACACCTTCCTAATCATGGGGGATGGGGACTAAAAGGGGAACTGATCCCGTCTTTCCGGGAATATATTACATGTGTGGTAAGAATGCCTATTATAGGTTGCCAACACAATGGTATGGTAGTTGTTATCTTGGGATAGTATTTCCAAAAATGTACCACATTACTAAGAACAATGAAATGAATGTAATAAGTCAAGGACTAAAACGGAGAAAAAGAACAAGTTTTTCAGAAATAATAGGTGATATATTTGGTGCACTGATACCGTCAATTGGAGTCATACTGAATTCACATAAGATACGCAAATTGTCAACAGTAGTTGATCGTCTATCGACAGATACTGCTGGGGGATTCTTAATGATTAATACCGAAATGGTTGCAATTAGATCTATGGTTTTGCAAAATCGACTTGCACTTGATATATTATTGGCAAAGAGGGTGGAGTCTGTGGCATGTTGAAAGTCCAACATTGCTGAACATATATCCCAGACAAAAGTAAAGGTATTGAGGGATATATTAAGAATATTACAAAGATTCATGACGATTTGACCCAACTGGAGGTTGACGGTGTTTGGGAAAGACTTAGTAAAAGTATTTCCACTATAGGTAGTTGATTTTCCACTTTAGGGAGTAGTCTTTTAGGGAAGATCATAATACCAGTAATTTCTATAACAATAGTAGCTCTGATAATGATAATGACATATAGATGTTGCATGAATAAAACAAAAGCAAGAATGGTAGCCGAAATAAAGAATAAAAGAATGGGAAGAAAGAGAAACAGGGAAGAAATCGAATTAGAGGAGATGAAAGGAAGTTTATATGATAAAATGAAAGGAGTAGGCATGAAAAGGAAAATTGAAGAGTTAGAAGAAAGAAAGGAAGATACTAAAAATTAAATGAATAAAGTTGGCACTTGGTAATGATGGGTATTTTTATGATGGCTCAAAAATGCCATCAGAGGGGGATTGATGGAGCAAGGATTCGAGAAAAATGAAACTTGCTCGAATGAATCCTCCATTAACTTTCACTAATCATTAAATTAGCAGATGAAATGAAACTAATATACACCAGACACAGATACACGGGAGAAAAAGCTTACGCATGCTTGAATTAATGAGAAATAAAATGCCACACGATTAAAACCCGCTTTAACTTGCAAAAACGCTTTGCGCATGTGCAAACCCGAATTATGCAGAAATAACGTGACTAACTCGCTTTGAGAGGGAAAACCTCATGCATGCACAAGAAAGACCAAAACGCGGTCTTGAGGTACCGCATGCCTGGCATATGCTTGCTTGATTTAAAAGAAAGCTGCTGTTATTAACGCTTTTGCCCAAGAGTAATAATAATTAGATGGGATAGAGTAGAAGTGGGTGGTGAACAGTGAGAATTACATTTTTAAGAAAATAATATCTGTTTATGATTCTTTTATTAATAGTGTGCATTTGGGCCTGCTAATCCATGACTGAAAAAGAAAATGTCGAAAGCTACGCATGCTCAATGAGTACATGAAATGACCCGGTGACCGAGAGAGAGCTGAATGACTGCCAAGATCCAAGGACAGAAGGGATGGGAAAAGAAGAAGATGTATCACTCATCTATGAAGCCTGTATTAAATAAATTAGGGCATTTGCAACAAAATATGCATGTGAAAACAAAATATATGAATGAGTCGAAGGGGCAGGGTTAGCAAACTATAGGTTTTATTAATAAAAATGAATACGTCAGCCTGTTGTGATGAAGACTCCCCTAACTCCATCCAATCATATTCCGTATTTTAGTAAAATTTGCAACTCTTGAGGGTGGGACATGAAAAATAAAGACTATAACTCGAGTGACTTGAGTTAAGTAAGAGAGAGATGATTTGATGGAGCTGACGAGAGCATATTCGGAAGATCCAGTCTATTGCCTGATTAGATTTGAAGATTGCGGAAGAATATCGAGGATGGAGAGAGTGTAAGAGAGGGAATCGCCCTGGTGCGTCGGGTTTGTAGAGAAGTCTAGTAAGTATCAGACCTGTGCTGATCCTATCCTATAATCTTTGTCTCCTGATCCTAAGTCAGGGGACCCCCGCCAGTCTTTGGCCAAGGGGTGGTTTTCCAGTCATCTTTATTAGGTAAATGTCATTCTGTCCAAATTTTGCATATTTCTTTGCAAATGTATTATAAATGTGCCTTTTGTCTCTACATCTATCCACTCTTAATGCGTTTGATTTTGTTGAATGAGTTTGTGTAATTGAATGTATTATGCTATATGATTGTTCTCTCTCCCACTTAAATAAAGATGGAGTTTGCACTGTGTACCTATAATTGATGAGCGTTCAACTTAATGACTGAAATTTTAGATAAACTTATTATTATTATTATTATTATTATTCAGAGTCAGTGGTTATTTCACTAAGAATTTTAGTTAAGAAGTTGTTAATATCACCATCAACTAACTCAACTAATGGTCCATCGACCAGAGGAAGAGTGTTGATTCGTGAAGATTAGTTAGACATTGAAATAATACTGTAATTGATTTGTGGTTACAGGGAAATAACTAATCAGAACTTAAGGGAATTATAAAACTTGACCTTTCCAGCGGAATTGGCCAGGGAATGCAAAATGATCATATTTGGATAAATGTATATGGGCCCATTGAAAAATTCAGTTTTTGTGTAAAATATCCAACCCTGGCCTCTTTGCGCTGGATCAGATCCAGGGTGCAGTTCAAATCGCCACCCCATATCTGTGGTATGTCCGATACTGTCGACAGTCGCGCTGCCAGTGAATGATAAAAGTGCAGGTCGTTGTAATTTGGGCCATAAATGTTGATTAAGCATACGTTTACACCTTGCCCATGACATCTGGTAATCACATATCTCCCCTTGGGATCAATTACTATCCCTTCCAAAGTGATACCACTCTTTGGATTCACCCATGTAAGGACACCCCTGGAGTGTGTGGTGAATCCTGCTGCATGAAAATGACCATGCAAGCGCTTATGCGCTAACATGTTGCTATTGGGGGGTAAATGTGTTGCTTGAATAAATGCTACATCCACCGCATGTCGATTAAGATATGCCATAACTTTGCACACCTTCCTGTAGTCGTTGAGGCCCCTAACGTTCCAGGTCAGGAACCGAATCCTCCCACATGGGTCGCGTGCTATTGTATTAGCTGCCATATAGCATGCCATCTCAACAACATCAACCACCACTCTCTATGCGTCTTCGGCCACGTCTGAGCTTTATGACTATACCATTTGTATACTGAAATGTTAACATCAAAGAAATATCCCCCTCCAACGCCATGCACACCACAACCTGGCATAGACGATGCATTTACCACCCACCAATGATAAAACCGAACCCTGATTAATACCATAAGAAAACAAAAAAGGAAAGAAAGTGGGAAAAACAAGAGCCTTGGTCTATGGTGAGTAACACACAGGGGCGGATGTTACCAGTGGCTTTTGCTCCATTCCGCCTGAGCCCACTCCGTAGTGCAGTAAGATATGCTCCAGCCTTAACGTTTTAACACAGTAATATAAATCACTGAGGAGGAAGAGCGGCTCCAAAATAGTCGAAGAAAAACGGACCATAATCTGGGGTTAAGCAGGCGGACTACAATAGGGGACAGTATTTCCTAGAACTGTTACTCTGTCGCCAACATCGAGTAAACCTGCAACCAAGCAGACATATATATTGTCATTGGCAAGCAACATTTAGTTCATCTTCATAGTGACATGTGCTAAGCCAAAATCTCAGTCTGTAATCGCATTACTCATATTGTTACCCAGTCAAACAGCTATAGAGAGCAGGGCAGACAGTCCACTTGCAAACATCAGGGAGGTTGTGACTAATAGATTGAAGAGGGGAGTCATAGCAACTCGTAGTAAGCAGTGTCCTTTTATGGATTATTGTTCGTTGCTGTCTGAATCCATTCCTCCTACAGCCCATGTTGAGTGTGTTTCCCCCCTGCGCGGTTTACGCTGCTCCCTTTTTTCAGGAAATGCATTACTTGTTTTGGGTCTGTAAAAATATGTGATTTCCCATCTGCTTGAATGCGCAGTTTAGCAGGGTACATCATGTTGTAGTCTAGGTTCAGGTCACGTAATTTCCTCTTAATGGGCAGAATTTTTCGACGGGCATCCTGCACTTGTTGAGTAAAGTCTGGGTGTAATGAAATGGCCATGCCTTCGCATTGTAACTCCTGGAGCTCCCTGGCCTTGCAAAGGGCCGCATCCAGATCCTTATAATTAAGGAGCTTGGCTATAATTGGTCTTGGAGGGGACCCCAGGACCGGTCTGGGGACCAAGGATCTGTGGACCCGCTCCACAATGAACACCATCAAAAAAGTGTCCCTGCCAAAGAGGGTGACTAAGAGATGCTCCACGAATAGTTCCATGTTTGGAATGTTGGTGGATTCAGCAACACTAAGCAGTCTAATGTTGTTGCACTTAGATCGAGCCTCCAAGTCCTCCGCCTTACTTTGCACCATTTGTAGGATCCTATCCACTTTGGACTGGGCGAGCGAGCCTGATGACACCACGTCTTCTGCGTCGGAGACCCTTTTTTCTACGGCATCGAGTCGTTCCGTTTGCCTGTCGAGGCGTTCCGACATTCTGTCCATACGGAATGTTAATGCGTCGATTTTGCCATCAATTTTGCTCAGTCTATGCTGCATTGCTGACAATATGTGCTACAGGTCCGGCTCCGCAGTAGAGTCACCCACCTCAGAGCCAGATTCCGAGGCGTTCCTATCTGACTCCTGACGCCTAGGTGTTTTACGGGGCTCAAACTGTAGCTTAGATTGCGATTTATCCGTGCGCCCCATCTTATTCCAAAGCTATGCGCCACTGTGCACGATAGTTCTTGTCTAATAGTAGGGTATGGGCGCAAATAGTTGCTCACCGCCAGCAGATCGAGAAATAGATGTGTCCAAGTGCCCACGAAACACCAGCAGGACTAGTTATTCCACTGTGATGAACAATGATTATTCAACAGTTATGACCTGCGCTACCGATTGGAGACAAGTGCAGCGTACGCCTGTGGTGCACAGTGACAGGGCCCTCCACAACAGTGCTGAGTAGCCTGTGCAGTGACTGAAGCTCAGGAAGAGGAGGGGAGGGGGCTGTCGCTGCTCCACCACTTAGATAAGTTTCACAGAGTTCGCCCTTGTAGTGATTGCAGGCTTTTATACCCCCGGGGTGGACTCAGAAATCCTGCACGCCGGTCAGTGTTGTCGTTCCTTGGGGACCGCATCCTCAGCAGGAATCAAGCCGGTCATGGCTCTCCAGCAACCGCATCAGACCCAAGTGGAAACCGGCTGTGCCTCCCAATGCCACACAAGCCTCACCTAGAGCGTTTGGATCGGAGCAGGCCTCTTTTCCTTCGTGCCGCGAGTGCAGAGCGATTCCCTGCCTCGAGCGCCGAAAGGTCGTGGGGACGATCCCTCTCTACCAGGGGACAGCAGCAATGAGAGTGATGTCGGCCAAAGCACGGATACCCAGGGACCAATTTTTCTGAGGTAAGCTTTGGCGTTTAAGAGCCCTGTTCGTGGTGGCAGACAAAGTACCTTTGTGATGGCCCCAGGCCAGGTGACGTGTCGTTCCTCACTGCGGCACAGCCAGATGATCGGAGAAGGGAGCCAGGATACGCAGGCAGCCAGGAGCCGCAAGACTCCACACTCGGTGCTGGCTCACTCCGGATTGGCCCAGCGCAGCGCTGACGCACGCTGCTCGGTCACCGTGCTCCGTGGCTCCGCGGCTCCACACCAGGCCGCAGAGGGAGCTCAATATCGGGCCTCCGGTGGACCCGAACTGCTGAAATTTCAGGATTCATGGGCTGCCTCCACTCCTCAGTGTGATCAGCTGTAGTTGCGTCGATTATCTCAGGCTGAACGCGAGGATCATGTCGGATTAGTGTCCGGGCTCATGGAGCTGCGTTAGAACGCGGCCATCTTGGAGCCAGGCAAGCTCCGCCTCCCAATTTTTTTCAAGTTCGTAATTTTATGTTTATGTGTTTTCATGTAATTGTTTAGGTGCATTTAATTTTATTAAAAAATATTATAAGCTTTATTTAAAATTATAATGATGTTAATTACAAGTACATACATAGACCTACCAGTATAATGTCGATATTTTAAGACACAATATTTTGGTAATCATTTCTTTGTACTTTATATGTCAGTAAAGCTGATATTTTGATTGTTGATCCTTTGGCAACAATATTTTCTACTAGAATATTTGTATATTTCATTTTCTGTCATACAGCCTTGTTAGTTGCCATCCCAGGCTTCTTGACTCTGATTTCTACTGCTCTCCCTCTTGTATGGTTTTCTTCTCCACTCTCATTCCTTATCTTTCCCCAAGCAGCCTGTCCGAGGCAGCAGAGGAAGGGGGACACGGACTGCTTCCCATGTAAGCACTGCAAAGTTATTAGCTTATGGCTGCTGGAGTGGAGAGAGGCCCAGGACCTAGTTGAGCACAGTCTCACATTGTATTGGGCTCCTTATGTAATATATAAGACTCTCAGGTCCCTCAGGAACTCTTTCAGAAAATATGACAAAATGGGTACCCTGTGTTTCAGAAATCATCTTTTAACGGCATACACAATTTTTACCATACTGATTATAAACACTGGTACCATTTATGTAGTTGTGGTGGGGTGTTCCACACTTAAATAAAATGGTCTGTTTGGCTGCTAATAGCATGACATTTAAAAATGTGTTATGTATTTTGTGTGTCATTGTTCAAGGTTAAGTAAGCCATACCAGTAAGACACTCTCATAGTCCTGCAGTAACCTGAGGCAAGATGTACAAATATGTGCTCGCAGAAAAACTGGCCATAAATTACGAACAGTTTTTTGCGACCAGGAAGTATTTTTAAGAAATGACCTATGTACTAATAGTTTGTTTCTTAAAAGTATGAATTGTAATGGGTCGTAGTCTGACCTATTTCATGAATATTAATGAGGTAGGTCACAAATTCTGATTTACAACAATTGGAAGCCATCAAAGGAATGATGGCCTACTGTGGTCAGCAGACCATCATTTCTGTGATTGCCTTTCAATAATGTATACTTTTTAAAAACTCAGTCAGGTTTTTTAAAGGAAATTTGTCTGTGTTCAAAAGAAAAGTTTATTCTTTTTTGTTTGAGTTTGCAGTGGTCCTGTGGACCACAGCCTATCCTTCAACATTTTTTTATCATTCACAAAGGGACCCCTTCCTTTTGCGAATGTATTAAAACCTCCTTTGAGGTGCTGGTAAAATATCAATGTTTTGCAACTGGATTTAGGTCGCAAAACATTGATACTGATTCAGTATTTGGAAGGGAAGCCTACAACATGCCCCTTACAGATATCTAATGAGTTCCCATTCCGAATCTCATTTTAGGAGTCAGAAAAACTTTTCTGACTCCTAAAATGGAATAATAAATAAGTAATATAATTTTTACTGTTGCATATGTGAATTGGAATATTTGCAAATGTTAAAATGCTTAGTACGTCTGGCTGCTAATTCCTAAGGTTTCATGGATGACCTGAAAAACTGCCCCAAAAGTCTCAGACTGTCTCACATCCTCGTAGTATGTGACTTAGTGAGCTTTTACTGTTAAATTTGCACCAGCATTTATCTGATCTAGATTGATCTATATGGCGCAATCTACTGGGTGTGAGGTTCCAGCTATATCATATTTAGCATCCTGTCTCTAGGCCTATTCACATGTGTGATGACTCTACTATGTCTAGTTATGATTATGCACCATTGGGATCGTTGGAAAAATATTTACTTAGTTATTATTCTAATTTAATGGAGGGGGCTATCAGACATGTAAATTACTCTTACACATTTGAGTAACTTTACTACTTTTGGCTATTCGCCATTTACAAGTGTAAAGTTACTCTAAAGTGTAGACTTAGGGGTCGATTCCGATTCGGGCCGGAAATTTCTCCGACCGAGCCGGACCCGGAGAGATTTCCGACCGAATCGGACCCGTGCAGTCCGACCGAACGAGTACGATGCGTCCGTATGTTATCGGACTCGATTCGGTCGGACTCCCATTGAAGTCAATGGGAGCCTGTCGTACAACGCGTACGCGGGCTCCCATTGACTCAATGGAGTGCGGAGTCGGACAAGGGCGCCCCTACAGCGGGTACGCGGCGAGGCGATTCGCGCCGTACACGCACAGGTAGGGGGGACCCATGGGTCCCCCCTGTGTGCGACTCGCGCGGCTACGTGTACAGGGGGGTCCGACACGGACCCCCAAAGTACGGCTCCGACTGCTCTTACGAGCCGGAGTGCGCGGCTCGGTCGGACTGCTCGCGGCGCGCATCGTACTTACCCGGCCGGGAAACGTCTCCATTGCGCGGTGCGAGTCGAGTCCGAGCGAGTCGGTCGGAGCGGTTCGAGCCGGGAGCGAGTCGGTCGGAGCGGTCGGGACGCCCGGACGAGTCGGTCGGCGATTTCGCATCGTACTCGCTCGGCCGGACCCGCGTATGGTTCGGTCGGGAAACAGGGCTCCGAATCGGATCCGGTAAAGCCGAATCCGATTCGGAGCCCTACCGGCCGAGATCGGAATCGGCCCCTTAGTTGTCTCCACCCTCTGAGATGGGGTGGATAAAAATGTACAAGTGTAAGTTACTACAGCCAGGAAGGAGCTCATATTGCAACAACCTCCCATGGAAAATAATGGAGGCAGGGATTCAAATCAGAAGCCTATGGTAATCAGTGTTACATTAAATTAACTTCTATTTTCAAAATATTTATATAAACTTAATTTAGTGTTAAGAAAATAAAATATAATAAATAAGGATTTAGATAAAATATTTTAATAACTTTTTAAAACTAAAAAATAAATGTAAATTTAATTATAACAAAGATAACAAAGGGTTAAAAAACAAGGTTTTCTAGGAGCTCTATGAAGGGCTATATAAGAATGAGGGCATAGGGGCTAGAAGGGAGCTTGTGAAATACTTAGCAGAAGAAAAGCTACCAGGAAAAACATAGGAGGATAGTGAAGCATTAGAAGATACAATAGAGGAATAGGAAGCTTGGAGGGCAGTAAAGGAAATTTTGAAAGGTAAGTTGGAGGGCTCTAATGGCTTGCCAATCAACTTTTATACAAAAAATATTGGTCCCTTCGCACCAGTGTCAGTAAAGCTATATACCACAGCTAGAGTGGAACGAAGTTGGCCCCCAGGTTGAGTGAAGCTGTGATAGTAGTATTACCCAAACAGGGGAAAGATGCCTTGGACCAAGACCCAGACCAGGCCCTGTTAATATTGAGTACAGATTTTAAAATATTAAGCAAAGTTTTGGCAAATAGATTCCTCTCTCATATACATAAATTAATATACATGGATCAGACAGGCTTATCCCAGGAAGGAACGCACCTTTAAATAAACAGCTTTTTCAGGCATTAGCCTGTCCTGAGGACTTGGTAAATGAAGCGTTTGATTTGTTACAATGGACTACCTGTATGGGGTAATTGACGAAATGAGAAAGGGCAAAGGCTTTAAAAATTAGCATGATTGTTATAAACCAATCACACTGCCAAGGCTAGAACGGGCATGTGATCTCCAGTTGGTATGCAGTGGAAAGGGGCACCAGACAGGGCTGCCCTCTATCATACCTCCTCTTTGCGATAGCGGTGGAACCCTTGGCTGGCACCACCAGAGATGGTAGTACATTTAGGGGATAGTCTATGGGTGCATGACACATTTTATATCATTATAAGCAGATGATATATTATTATGCAAAAATGACAGACGACGAGACCTGATGAGGGCTTTTACAATGATGAGGGACTTTGGGACAGTTTCAGTTTCTGGTCTCATAGTAAATTGGCCCAAGATAAAAGTGTTCCCAGTTCACCAAGATGACACATGGTGGCACAAGGAAGCACAGAGAGCAACTTTATATGGGAATATGATAAGCTCAGATACTTGGGAGTACAGTTATACAGAACAGAACAACATTTCGTTGAAGGGAATATAGCAGCAGCAGTGACGGCAATGAGAGGGAGCATTGCCCTCTGGAAGACATTGCCATTATCGGTAGCAGGCCAGATAGCACTGATTAAAAAGGTGTCCCACCCACAATTATTGCATTTTTGCCTAACCCTACTGCTCTGAGGGCAGAACAGTGTCTTTTGAGAGATTGACACACTACTGACTGTCCTTATATGGGGAATGGCTTGACACAGAATTGCTCTGTCTAAACTGAAATTACTCACTCATGAGGTGGGCTGATGGTGCCACATTTTGAATTGCATTATATGGTCACTAGCCAAGTGAACAAGAATATTTTGGGAAGAAAGTGCAGCAATTATATGACCACGTCTCTGGCTAGCACCACAACAAAATCCCAAGGAGGGGACATTTGTGTTCTACAGTGCAATAAGAGCAATAATACAAACGACTTGCAAATGAGAGAGCAACCCACCTACTGAACATAATGCACTAAAAATTATTTGCCACTGATAGTGAGAAAGACGAAGTGGAATCTCTCATGAATCAGGCATTGTTGAGCCAGGCAAAGGGTGAGATGGGGACATTGAGTGAATTATGGAGTGAAGACATTGGCAAACTATCACTGCAGAAGAATGGAAAATAGTGCTGAGAGGCATTCCCAGGGTTGCAGGAAATGCTCGTTTCTGATTGATTGATTGATACTGTACTATGTCCATAGAGTATATTTGACCCCTCACAGAATTAATACAATCTACCCAGAGCACTGACCTCTCGCCGAAGATGTGCAGACATGGAAGTAGCACTTTACCATTTGATTTGAAGCTACCACGTAATGGAGGCACATTAGAGGGAAATAAGGGACGCGACGCGTTACGGGCAATCACAGATATTGATTGATATCCCTACGTCCCCAGAGGGGTTCCTAGTCGGCCTCTATACAAAACCCAAGAATAAAGAGGTCACAAATAAATTAATTTAATTAGTGGCAATATTAGCCAAGAGGCAGATTGCATAAGACTGGAAGACAATGTGGGGCCTAGCTACTCGACCTAAATAAAATGAGAAAGTGGGCCGAAGTAGATGGGGCCAAATGATAGAGAAGCTCAAAAAAGGGCTGGGAAAAGCAGATTTTCCTGGAGCATGGGATACAATACTCTATCCAGAAGAAGGTCGAATAGTGACCCCCCACTTTAAAGAGCAGAAGCAATTTAACTGCTGAATCCCCCTTTCTTCATGATCGAATAGGAAGAAATAAGACAGATGAATACCATCAACTCTATGGTTGCCCCTTGTTCTCTCCCGCCCACCTCATTGGTTATAGTTTAAAAAAAGCTTGACATTGGAACTTAAGACGTATATTGATTGTAACAATGATGCCGAAAACGCTGTGGTTTGTATTGATTATAGTTGTTAAAATCAATAAAAGGCTTTAAAAAAGGTGAGGTGTTTTTGTGTGAATGGAGAGAGGTACATGGTGCATGAGCAATCCTGAGGATGGATACATGGCGTCTCCCAGAGTGGCCTAGCCGCTCAGTTTTGTTCTTTAAAACACCAGGGGGCTAATTTACAAGTCCCTTGCGCCACCGGGACGTCACTTTTTGTGACGCACCAGAGGCGAATTTTTCTGCCCCATATTTACAAGGACACGAAAAGCCACCCTGTGTGGCTTTTCCTGTCCTTATAAATACGGCCCCTTTACACACAGCACTTTGCGCGAAAGGGGCCTTCCATGGGTGTTGCTGTGGGTGTTCCCACGCAACACCCATGGAACCTGACACATTCCCAGATTTACGAGAAATCTGGGAATGCGTCTGAATGCTATGCCTCTCGTTTTTTTCCTCTTTCTATGTGTGCTGCAGCACACATAGGAAGAGGAAATCACCTCTTATGATTGTTTTTGTGCAAGAAGGTGTCCTTACAAAAAACAATCCTTAAAAAAAATTATGTTTTGCTACTTCTATGTGTACTGCATTAACCAAAAAGTTTCAAAATGCCATTTCAGATTGTTTGATCATTCCCCTCAACGTAGGCACCCTTGCAATATGGTGCAAGGGTGCCTGCGTCAGTGCATGGCAGCTAATTATGCGCCAGTGCAAGGGAGAGCAAAGGGATCCATCATATTGTTGTAGATATAATGCATCCCTGTGCTTCGGAATTAACGCAGCGCGGCGAGCCAAATGGCAGGCGGCACCGCGCTGCATTAGTTCCTTGTAAATAATGCCCCAGAGCATTTTTGTTTCCTTCTTTGACCTCTCCAAGAAATAACAGAGCTGTGCCGCTTGGTGATACCATTTCATATTCTGGATCTGGAGAGTGCATTGTTTATTGGGGGGGTAGTCCGTTTTCCCAGGTACTCTCAATAGTAACATAGTTGACATAGTGTCTTTGAATGTGCAATGGGATCTATCATGCTGTTGCAAGGGAGATTGTTTGAAATGTGAAAACAATTTTGTATTTCATCGTCATCTTGATTGTGGATATTCTTCCTAACTATGCAAGAGCTAAATTTAATATTTTTGTAGAACTGCGTTAAAATTCCTCCATAGTGTGGGGAAATTGGCATTGTAGCTCTCTGGCAAGGTGGCCGCTATATTTATCCTTAAGTATTTTATGGTTTTGGTTCATTTTTCAAATCATGCTGACGTTTCTGCAGGCATATTGATCAATAATGTTTCAAATATATCTGAGCTACTTGTAAAGCTGGATATACTACCACAATTTCTTTGTATTGCTGTCAGAGTTGTAAGGGATTCTTTTAGGTTTGTCGGGTATATTAGAATGTCATCAGTGAACACAGATATTTTGAATTCATCCATTCCCAATCATACTTCTCTCAGCAATTAATTTCTTAGTGAATCATCTGTGCTAAGGGTTCTAGATGAAGCACAAAGAGGAGTGGGGAGAGTGGGCTTCCATGTCTTGTCCCTTGCTTAAGGATAATTTCCATCAAGTTATGGCTGTTGGGGGGGGGGGGAGGGTAGGTGTACCCAGCTAGCACCATGTTTTGAAATCTAGATCCTAGCCCTCTACATTACATTGATTCTTAGTGGAACTGCCAGTCAACCTTATCAAACGCTTTTCTGCATCAACGGAGATCATCAATGCTGATCTGTCTTGTTTGTGGGTTATGTCGATCATATGTAGCACCTTTTTAGTGTTGTCACCCACTTACCTGTGTAATATAAATCCTCCCTGGTGTGGGATAAAATGAGGCATTGGGGACTCAAATAGGTTAGACATTATCTTGGTATACGTTTTTGTGTCCACAATGAAGACTGAGATGGGGCAGTAGGATCTACATTGCTCTGAGGTTTTGCCCAGCTTGAAGATCAAGAAGAATCTTGCTTCTGTAATGGAGGGGGCATGCTTCCCATGTCTGCTGTGTGGTTTAGGACATTAGTGAGTAAAGGGTAGCAGGGTAGGCCAACATTCTCTACAGAAGTATGGGGGAACCTATCCTGCCCAAGGGCAGAGGCCATTTGCATGGCTTTGATAGTGTTGATTATTTCTTCAGGTGTTAATGGCTGTTCTAGTGTTTCTACTGTTCAAGAGTTGTGTGCTAGGGGTTTTTAAAACGTCAGTTATGGAGGTGTAGTGTGGGATCTCCACTTTATATAAATTTTGATAATAATTTCAAACAATTTCAAGACTGTCTTAGACATTCGTTTTCAGGTTCTGTTATTTATCTCGTATTGCATATAGGGTATTTTGGGATTGTTCATGTCGCCGTCCTGCCACAGACATTCTGCCTATCTTCCTGCCTTACTCATAGTAGAGCTGTTTAATATACGCTAGCTTATATTCCACTTCGTTAAGCTCAAGCAACCTCAACTGGTCTCTCATCGCCAAGACCTTCCACCATATTTTTGAGAGTTTGTGGTTACTTATTATTTTAGTTGTATCTCTAGGTTTACTCTTATGTGCTCCCATATTTTCCTGAGTCTTCTAGGCTTTGCAATACAGGTGCCTCGCACTACAGCCTTCAGCTCATCCCACATTATTAAAAGAGGGCCTTCTCTTATATCATTAAGAACTTAATTTCATTTAAGTGTGTAATAATACCCTCTCTGGCCATCTAATACCTTAACAATGTGTTGCCTGTTCT
Source organism: Calotriton arnoldi (assembly GCA_963921515.1). Taxonomy (NCBI): domain Eukaryota; kingdom Metazoa; phylum Chordata; class Amphibia; order Caudata; family Salamandridae; genus Calotriton; species Calotriton arnoldi. Next base: position 41,961 of record CAWUFW010018764.1, on the reverse strand, counting down.
CCATGCCAGGTGTTTTTTTGGTTCTCTACATTCCCATTCCAGTATACCTTTCATAGGAGCGTGATCAGAAATTGCACCCTGATCAGCTTCTATAATACCAAATTCAGCAGGATCATATCAGTCCTCAAGAAGAAACTGTGTGCTGCTAAGTAGTTTGAGAAGCCTCTGTCTTAGGGATGGCAGAATCGCAACAATTAATTCCAATTTGGAAAGCCAGTATTTCCCTTTCCTTGAGAGTACCACCATATTGCAGGTACCTGTGCCAGATTTGCCAAGTTGCCCATCTAGTATGAGGTACAGGTTTTCCCCCATGATTATTGAGTAGCATGCTAAATCTATCAGTATCATGGTTGAGTCTCTCATAACTGTTTCTTAACTCTGACTCAGGCCATAAATTGCCACGAAGGATATTGGTTGCCCCTATAGGGTGTCATTGACTATAACCCTAAATGATTCTACTGTGACATGTATTCTGTTACTGAAAAGGACAGCTACTCACTTCATTTTTAATTTTGCCAAGGCATAATATTAGGACTGATTTGGATTTCATTTGTCTTATGTCTTTGGAGTGTAGATTCGTTTTTTGAAGGAAGACTACATCTCCCTTCAGGTGTTTTTTTACAGGTCATTCTTTATTGATTTTTCAATACTTAATAAACTAGGTGTGCAACATTTTTACATTACATTGTGTCATATTGCTGCAGTAAAATATGATTGTTTTTTATTTGTTCATCACAATTTCCTTTAACATTTTACACACTTCTCTACCTACATATCATTTATAGTAGCTGGTAAATACTGAAGAGAAAAATATATAAGTAAAACAAATTGAATAACAAAGATTCCACAAAACATCATAACAATATGTAATATGTCTAAGTGAGGCAGTATAACCTTTACTACTCTGCCAAAATATTTCACAGCTTTCGTCGTACATATCGTCTCTCTTTACAGTACCTTATCTTTTCCACTATGTACGTATTGTGCGGCTTCCATTACATATTGCTGATATAGTGGAAGAAGGGTGGAATCAGATTGTTATCCGCCTACTATTTCTCAAGTAGTGCACAGCTCAGCAGTCCCTGTCTAGCACATCTATATCAAAATACCCTATATGTGTGAATATTCTAGAGTCTTTTATCTGATGTTGTCGCCAATTCAATCATGGAGGCATCCCATACATCATCTGGAGAGGGCCTCTAATTCCCTGTGTATGCAGTGTGCGCTATATGTCTACTTCAGCAGTTGTCTATTTGTTAAGATCATGTATCCAGCTTCTCAGTTGCAGAGCAGTGGCTTATTTCTATGCTATTGCAATTTGTCTTTTAATCAGGATGAATGCCAAGCTCACAAATGTCATCTCCCTTAAGGTGTTAAAGGGTTTTGAGTTTGGTTATGCATTTGGATGAATGGTATCTTATATCTCTTTCTGTTCACCATATGTTGTGTACAATATCTTGGAAAGCATTAACTGTCTCTTTCGCCTGTTCATTTTGTTGTTGAATGATGATGACTGTTTGTTGGCAGTGTAATAAATTGGTTTATTAGTTGAGAGGGTGCGAGCCCCAATCAAGTAATAATCACAATCCTTCTAAAGGCAAACTACAAAAGTCACCAAATAAACCTAGGATTAACCCTCAATTAGCTTGGCACAAAAACAGTCAGGCTAAACTTAGAAGAAATGTGTAAAGTATATATGCAGCACTCTTACAGTAATAAAGTGTCACAACCACTTATGTCCCACAGGTCGCTAGGAAACGGTCCAGCCCTTAAAAAATGCAGACGCCATTGTTGAGCTCTGTAGGAAGCCCTTACACACAAGATATGCAAGTATGAAAAAAGCATTGAATGCATGTAACAGGTCATGGGCACAGATGTTTAGCCACCTGTGGGAAATAAGTGTGTAAACTTGGTTGACAAGGAGGAATTTCTGAATGGCACATAGCGCTTCATACATGTCTATCTCACCGCAGTATGTCAAATTGTTTGAGACTCACTTTGAATGTTAGATTTTTCCAGCATAGTCTGGAACATTCTAGAACATGTTAAATTCTTCCAACGTGACCTGGGGCATTCTGAAACCTGTTAAATTCTTCCAGCATAGTCTGGAACATTCTGGAACATTTCCCCTCGTGGTCGGCCATCTTCAAACCAAAATGTATAAAAGTCATGCCCTTGACAGCCTCGCCTTTCTTGGCAAACAGTGAGCCACAAGGAGGTGAGCTCAGCTGAGGAGCCACATCCCATCTGCAAAAAACTAACCTGATTTTGAGTCCTCGTCGAAGGAGACTTTGGTCCACTCCAGCAGCACGTTTTCGGATCAGATGAAACTCTGATAGGAAGAAGGAAACAAAACAAGTAAGAACTCTGCAAAGGCACAATTAAGCAAGTACTTCCTTACAAACTTTGCACACTCCAACCTTAAGTACAGGATAGCAATAATCAGCAAATGGACATTTTACCTTCTGCAGTAACAAGGTTTGAAAGAAAGACAAGAATTTGCAACAAGTTGACTCCAGACTTTGCAAAGACATACGAAGATTCAAGTACAATAGAACAATCCAGAATGAAGGTGCACATCTTCATAACGTTAAAGGATATTTGGGTGTTTGGACAGCTAATGTTTGTTAGCTATTTGCTAAACTAAAATTCATGTTTGATCATTCTTTAATTTTTGCAGCAACCCAAACTGAGTCAGTCAGAGGAGTAGTATCTTTATCTTCTTGTGTAACCAGGTGCTGAGCTGGAGGTCCATCCGAGATGAACGGAGCTGAGGCACTGCTCCAGAACACAAGAGCAAACTGAAATATCCCTGTTATTTCCCCTCTTCTCTTAAACACTCTTTGGGACAGAGTGCCCCATGAGCATCCATCACTGAGAACGCAGTTGGGCATTGGTAGCATCTCTTTAGCACATCACTCCTGCTGGGCCAGTGGACAACAGTTAGCACATCTGTATCTTACTTGAAGTTTATTCAATTCATATTCTGACAGAAAGTGAAAATACAACATAAGAAAAATCCCAACCAATTTAGTTTAGGAAAGTAGAGAAAACCTCAATAAATAAACTGACACCAAAATGACAAAATCCAATAAGTAGAATCAGAGATATGAATTTTTAAAGTTTTCAGTAGAAAGTGCCAATCAAAGTTGGTTCAATGACAGAATATTGATGTAAAAAATATAGAAGTAAAAAATATCGATGAAAAAATATAGCATGCAAAAATATCGACTCCCTATACTTAAACAGGCAAGTACAAAAATATTGAGAAAAAAATACCGATGTTAAAAATATAGTTGTACAAAATATCGATTTTTATACATATATAAAATAAAATAATAAATAAATATATATATATATTTTTTGTCCTCATATCATCATGGCGATTTCACTCTGGACCTTTTTAAACACCCTCGGTCCTTCTTCTGGTCCATTGCAATTTCTCGTCCTGAACATCCCAGGTTCTGGTCTTATCACGGGGGGGGGCAAAACCCCACTCCCGGATCCATGACCTGGTGTAATCATAGGACGATGTATCGATGTTGCCGCCCTGGGAATTATCCTAAGTACTAACTTGTCCACTTAAGAAAATCCTCCCAAATTTCTCTTGACCACTGTGGGTTGCATTTGATGTCCATATTGCATATCCACTTAACTACACTTAACCACCCCGTGGGGTGAGGAGGAACAGGATCTAACCAACGTTTACAGATCTCCCGCCTGGCCAAGAGCAACAAGTAAAATACTAAACCCCTTTGCTTACTGTTTAAGGAGTATTGCGTAACACTGTCTACCCCCAAAAGCACCAGGGCCTCCGTCAAGACTACATGTACTTCTAAAATGTCTCTCATGGTAGCTTCCACAGTCTTTCAGAATTCTTTTATCACTGGGCATGTAAAAAAAACATGTACATCATTAGCACTTAAAAGATTACATCTCTTACATCTGGCGACCGGCTGTGACACAAACTTAGCCAATCTTTGAGGGGTCCGATACAGCCTATTGATAACAAAAAATTTTGACGTTTAAAGTTAGCAGATGTTAGTATAGCATATAATAATTTCAATGAATCTGTCCAAAGAGATTGTATGTTTCCTTCCTGGAGTGTGACCGCCCAGATCTCAAAGGGGGCCTTCAATTTATCTTCCTCTGCCTCCAGGAATTGTCCATACCACTTTGCCACTTCTTTAGCTTTCGGGCTGACTTCCTGGAGTGAAGCCTCAAAGTCCCATAGCCCCCATACTTCCTGTGAGGCAGTTGAAAACCATGAAGTAAGCTGCAAGTACTTAAACCTAGAGAGTCTATTGCCTGTCTTAGCACTCAATACCTCCCAGGGTATCACGCCTACTGCTATCAAATCTCCCCACTTAGATATCCCTGCTTGCTTTAAGGGGAAACTCAGAGCATCTTTCAAGCATTCTGGCGTCCCTGGGGATTCCCAGATTGGAGCAAATTCTGAAAAATAGCCAATGTTTAGTAACCTTCTTACTCCAAGCCAAAGACTTAATGCAGATTTTAAAACCTTTAACCTAACTTTTTTAAAGAATTTTTGGGCTCCGAATTTATATAGGAAGGCTGCTGGACCAAACTCTTTGATCATTTCCCCCAATATTAAACCCCAGGTGGAACAAACGGGCTCCCCCATAAGCATACAGAAGTTTTTAAATTGAAAAGCCATGCAATAGAGCCTAAGGTCCGGAAAAGCTAACCCCCCCCCCCTTCTTGAGACTACGTCTTAATTTTTTCCAGGATAGCCATACCCCACGGGATGCCCAAATAAAGCTAGATATTTTCCCCTGTATTTTGTTGATTTCATCCTTGGGGAAATTGAGTGGAATGCAATTGAAGAGATATGTTAGCTTCGGAAGAATGGACATTTTTACTAAGTTAACCCTCCCGTAGATAGTCAGAGGTAAGTTCTTCCATCTAGATAATGACCTGTCAACCTCCTTTGCCAACCTCTTCAAATTACGTAACAGAATCTCATCAATGTTTTCAACTATAACTATCCCTAGATATTTTATCTCACTCTGCCTCCCCAATCCTCCATATTCCAACACATTACCTCTGTCTTTGATAAATTCACTGAGTATTCGGAAAATGCCCCATATTCTTTTGTCAGTTGTTCCACCCTGGTTAGCGTTTGGGCCAGGTCAGAGGTGTAAATTATCAAGTCATTGGCATACAAAGTGATTTTGCTGCATGAAGGGAGTTGATATATGGGGATGATCTGATCGTCATTTCTTAATATGTGCGCCAGGGGTTCGATATATATGTCGAAGAGGAGGGGCGACAGGGGGCAACCTCTATAGATATTAAAACTCTTCGTCAGGGAGCCATTTAGGAGGATTTTAGCCGTGGGGCACTCATACAGTTTTCAGATTGCCATGACAGAATCAGCACTAAAACCCATTGTGCCCAGAACTGCCCAAAGAAATACCCAACTGCCACGGTCAAAAGCCTTGGTGGCGTCTATAGTGATCAACGCCAACGGAATCGAACGGGCAACTGCTAGGTCTATAGTCCCAATTAATGACAATGTAAGTTCTTGTATTTGTCTTTTCAGGACAAAACCTTTCTGATCGATATGTATCAGTTGGTGGGCCACCTTTGCCAATCTCCCTGCCAAAATACCCATGTAAATTTTATGATCTACATTCAACAGGGAGATTGGCCGGTATGAATCAGCCTTCCTCGGGTCCATAGCGGGTTTTAAAATCAAAGTAATTGTGGCCTCTCTCCAAGAATTTTGAATTGGCGCTTCCCCCTTATAAACTGAATTAAAGAGTGACTTCATTTCCGGCACTATTTCATCTTCTATTAGCTTGTAAACCTCTACCGGTAAAGAGTCTGGACCTGCCGCCTTTCCGTTCTTCATATGCAAGAGCTGATCTCTTATTTCCCCCTCTGTAATAGGGGCATCCATACTCTTCCTACCCTCTATTGTTAGAGCGGGGAGACCTACGTTGTTTAGCCAACACTTTAAGCTCTCCTCATCAGCGCCACACAGCTGGATTGCAGAGAGGTGGTCCGAGGCCACGCCCCTTTTTACACCACTCTGCAAACGCGACTCATGGCGCACTGCTGGTGGGGCGATGAGGTCCTCTTGTGTCCTGAGGACCTCAGGACACAAGTGGACTTCATCCCCCAAGTAGCTAGTTGGCCCCCAGGGACCCTCAGTATTCAAGGGGACTTAATTCCCCAACTTAGAACGCGCCAGGGGGCGCGTTTGCAGAGTGCTGCACGGAGAGGGCCGGGCCTCCGGTGAGATGCCGGCTTTTTTTTTATTTTGCTTTTGGAAGGGGGCTGTGTGGCCCCCCTTCCCTTAATTATTTTTGGTCCCTGGGGACCCCATCCCCCAGGGCCTGAGCATTTTTTTTAGTTTTAAAAAAAAGAAATGGGAAGGGGGCCCCATGGCCCCCCTTCCCTGGGCCACTTTTGGCCGCAGGGCCCCCATCCCCCGGGCCTGGCCTTGTTTTTTAAAATGTTTTTTATATTTGTGAGGAGGGGGGCCATGTGGTCCCCCTCCCCTGGGCCATTTCTGGGCCCGGGGACGGCCCTTAGCATTGGGGACCGTGGGGGGAGCCCCAATGCCCCCACGGTCCCGCCGGCTCCCCGCCTCCTGCGGGAGCCGGAATTGTTTTTGCACAAGGGGAGCTGCTGACATGCAGCTCCCCGTGTGCAAAAGCGATCTGCTTTGGTTTTTGGACACAAGAGCAGGTTTCCTGCTCTTGCGTCCAAAAACCAAAGCAGAGTTTGCTATGACAGGGCGGGAGCCGTGCTCCCGCCGTGCCATAGCAAACAGCAATGTCCCGGGGGTGGGCACCCCAGGACATTGCAGGAGCCGGCCCTGGGGTGTGGCGGTCCCCAGGGCCATCAAGGGCTCGAGGAGGGGGGCCCCCCTCCCAACATTTACAAAGCCCCGGGGAGGTGGTGGTCCCCGGGGCAGTGTGGGGGGAGCAGGAGCACCCTCCACACCTATTTTATATTAATTTAAGCCCCGGGGAGGTGGCGGTCCCCGGGGCTGCGGGGGGCCACGTGCCGCCCCGTGCATAATTAAATAAAGCCCTGGGGAGGTGGTGGTCCCCGGGGCTTGGGGGGGCCTGGGAGCCCCCCCACATCCAATTAAAGAAGCCACAGGAAGGTGGTGGACCCCGGGGCTGCAGGGGCCCCAGCTATTTAATTTTGGCATTGCCCCCGGGACCTGGCCCACCCGGGGGCTCATTAAGATGAAGCGCGTAAGCCCGCGCTTCACTTTTTTAACATTTTCTCGGCATGATTCGCGCACTCAGCTCGAATTCTGCCGATTTTAAAAAAAAATAATAATGCTTTTTGTGGCCCTGGGGGTCCCTGTGGGACCCCTGAGCAGGCCTAGGGGGTCAGGGTGTTTCTACCCTGCCCCCTTTTCTTGTTTTTCATCTTTTTTCACCCTTTTTCTTGTGACTGGGTTACCGAGTCACAAGATGGCTGCCAACACTTCCTGGATTGGAGTGTTGGCAGCCAATCAGAGTGAAGCTCGTGCCTGGGAGGGTTCGCGAACCCTCCTCAGTGCTCAGATATCAATATTTTTATTTCTTGAATTTCTCAGCAACTACTGAATGGATTTACACCATTTAAAAAAAAGGTCTCTTTCTGAACCAAGAGCTTCCTTTTTGCCAAATTTGGTGTAATTCCGTTCAGCAGTTCGGGCTGTAGCCTGTTCCAATTTTTCCTATGGAAATTAACATGGGGAAAATGCGTTTTGGGATCCCCCTTTTTTCTCGACCCTCGCTTGACGAATCACCCTGAAACTTTCAAGACCAGAGCTGACCGGAGCGGGCCATTAGTTTTGAAAATTTCGCGAAGATTCGTCAAATGGCGCCAAAGATATTGGCAAAAGAAAAAATGCTTTTTTAATAGAAACAAGGTCCTAACTATAACTACCTACTGGCGACCGCTAGTAGGTAATATATTATATATATATATATATATATACATACACCAATAACAAAAAATCTATTTAAAAAAAACATTATATTATAAATTAAAACATTAAACTATTTAAAAATCTTTAAACTTAAATTTACCACTCCAGTCACTGCAACACTGTCCCGCCGGCTCCCCGCCTCCTGCAGGAGCCGGCATTGCTTTTGCAAAGGGGAGCTGCTGACATGCAGCTCCCCTTGTGCAAAAGCAATCTGCTTTGATTTTTGGACACAAGAGCAGGTTTCCTGCTCTCGCGTCCAAAAACCAAAGCAGAGTTTGCTATGACAGGGCGGGAGCTGTAGCCTGTTCCAATTTTTCCTATGGAAATTAACATGGAGAAAATGCGTTTTGGGACCCCCCTTTTTTCTCAGCCCCCGCTTGACGAATCACCCCGAAACGTTCAAGACAGGAGCTGACCGGAGCGGGCCATTAGTTTTGAAAATTTCGCCAAGATTCGTCAAATGGCGCCAAAGATATTGGCAAAAGAAAAAATGCTTTTTGAATAGAAACAAGGTCCTAACTATAACTACCAGCTGGCGACCGCCAGTAAGTAATATATATATATATATATATATATATATATATATATATATATATATTCACTGAAAAAACCATAGGTTTTAGGGACAGTTATAGTTAGTTGGACATTGCACTCGTACAAAACCCGTGAAATTCCCCCGTTATAGTTAGTCCAGCTAACTATAACTCGCGCCCCCGCAATGCACTGCTGATGACGTCACATATTACATCACTCATGACATGGTCAGTGACATCACTGATGACATCACTGATGACATCTCAAATGACATCACTGATGACATCATCCAGTGACTGTGTGTTTCTGTGTTTAAATATGTTTAATATATATAGGGAAAGGCGTATTGAAGAATGAGTGGGTGTATAAGTGTCTGAATGGATGATTTAGTACGTGAGTGACTGACTCTACAAGTGAGTGATTAAACGTATCTTACTGAATGCATGGGTTAGTGACTAAACTGTGCGAATGTCTGTATCCGTCTGTTTGTTGGTGTGTAAGTGGATGCATGGATTTGCGACTAGCTACATGAGTGTCTATATGGGTTATTGATTGGTTCTCTGAGTATCTGTATGGCTGCCTGAGTGTTTGTGTGGGTGGGGTGTGTGTGGGTGGGGTGTGTGTGGGTGGGGTGTGATTCACTGGGTGCATGATTTCAAGAGTGCATCTGTGATGGACTGCTTGGGTGGGTGAGTGTGTGTATGGGTGTGTTAGTGAGTGAATGTATATCTCAGTGGTACATGTGCAAGTAACTACATATGTAAAAGGCAGTATATATGTGTGTTAGAGTATTTAAATGGCTATAAGTGAGAGTGTGTTATTGTGAGAGTGGCTGTATGGATGCGTGTGTGATTGTATCAGTTATTGTATCAGAGCATAAGAATGTGCTAGTATTTGTATGAGTAAGTGAGCTGGTGTGTGTATAACTGTATAGGTGAGTAAATGGGTGTGTGATAAATTTTTTGCATGACTGACTAGGTGTGTGAGTACCTCTATGGATGAGTGGCGGTGTGTGAGTGTTTATATAGGTGTATGAGTGCATATGATAGTCCTGTACTGAGTGACTGTAAGTATGAGTGACTGTACAGGTGAGTGAGTGGATGTGTGTGTAGACCTAAGAATCAGTGAGTTGGTATGTAGTTTTTGGTGTTGGAGTGTCTATGGTTTTGCGAATGGCAGTCTGTAATTTAGAGTGGGTGTATCAAAAGTTATATTAGGGTGTGAGAAGATGCATGAAATTATCACATGGATGATGTCATCAGTGATGTCATTTGAGATGTCATCAGTGATGTCATCAGTGATGTCACTGACCATGTCATGAGTGATGTAATATGTGACGTCATCAGCAGTGCATTGCGGGGCGCGAGTTATAGTTAGCTGGACTAACTATAACAGGGGAATTTCACGGGTTTTGTACGAGTGCAATGTCCAACTAACTATAACTGTCCCTAAAACCTATGGTTTTTTCAGTGAATTTCAAAGGTTTTTTAAATGCTAATTTGTAACTATAACGTCCCTGAAACCTATGGTTTTTTCAGTGAATTTCAAAGGTTTTTTAAATGCTAATTTGTAACTATAACATGTCTGAAACCTACGGTTTTTCAGTGAATTTCAAAGGTTTTGTAAATGACAATTTTTAAATGTATTAATTGTTATATTAATTTTTTTCATACTGATTTACTACATTTTTCGAAACAATTTTTTTTACATATTTTATTTTTTAAATTACATTGTAATTACATTATACATTACATTACAAAAAATACTTTCTCAGAATGAATTACTTTAGTTTAAATACTTTGCACATAGGCAATAGACTTTTAAGTACAGTAGTTACAGTTGTTGCAATGGGCAACACATTTTCAAACACAATGCAACATTCAGCTCAATGTGAATTTCTAGTTAAATGCAATTAGTTACTTTATGGATTACTTTTCTAACCACAGGACTGGATCCTAGATTCACTCCTGGGACATCTCCTATAAACAGTTGAGTAAAAGCGTTTTGGTTACAGTCGTGATTTTTAAGGAATATTATTGTACTTTAAAAGTTGACACTTAGAAACTTTTTCTCATAGAATCACCAATGTTATCCTATGGAAGGAAATTCACTTAGAAGGTAAAAATTGTTATCGTTACTTTTTTCTTACTCAGTGTTGGATCCTGGATCCAGCACTGGTGCATCTCCTGTAAACAGTTGAAAGAATGCGTTTAAGTCATACAGGCGATTTTTAGGAATATTTGTAGTTTGTGAAAATCGACACTTTGAAACTTTTCTGCTGAAAACCAGACAAAGGATTCCTATGGAAGAAAATATAAGTTACTGGTAAGTACGGTTAAAATTACTTTTCAGGGTCAGTGCTGGGCTAAAAGATGCAGCACTGGGTTCTCTCCTGATAACAGGTGAGTAAATTGGAATTCGTACTTTGGTTGATTTTAGAGGAATATTATAAAGTTCCAAAACTCCACACTTAGAAGAATTTCCAAGTGAAACCAGTCAATGTTAGCCTATGAAGGAAATTCAAGTTACCGGTAAGTACGGTTAAAATTACTTTTCAGGACCAGTACTGGGCTGAAAGATGCAGCACTGAGGTCTCTCCTGATAACAGGTGAGTAAATCAGAATTCGGATTTCGGCTGATTTTAGAGGAATATTTGTATGTTTCAAAAATCAACACTTAGAAACTTTTTCAGCAAAAAGCAGGCAATGATATCCTATGGAAGGAAATTCAAGTTACTGGTAAGTACGGTTAAAATTACTTTTGAGGATCAGTACTGGGCTGAAAGATGCAGCACTGAGGTCTCTCCTGATAACAGGTGAGTAAATCGGAATTCGTATTTCGGCTGATTTTAGAGGAATATTTTAAAGTTCCAAAACTCCACACTTAGAAGAATTTCCAAGTGAAACCAGTCAATGTTAGCCTATGGAAGGAAATTCAAGTTACTGGTAAGTACGGTTAAAATTACTTTTCAGGACCAGTACTGGGCTGAAAGATACAGCACTGAGGTCTCTCCTTATAACAGGTGATTTAATCGGAATTCGTATTTCGGCTGATTTTAGAGGAATATTTGTATGTTTCAAAAATCAACACTTAGAAACTTTTTCAACAAAAAGCAGGCAATGATGTCCTATGGAAGGAAATTCAAGTTACTGGTAAGTACGGTTAAAATTACTTTTCAGGATTAGTACTGGGCTGAAAGATGCAGCACTGAGGTCTCTCCTGATAACAGGTGAGTAAATCGGAATTCGTATTTCGGCTGATTTTAGAGGAATATTTTAAAGTTCCAAAACTCCACACTTAGAAGAATTTCCAAGTGAAACCAGTCAATGTTAGCCTATGGAAGGAAATTCAAGTTACTGGTAAGTACGGTTAAAATTACTTTTCAGGACCAGTACTGGGCTGAAAGATACAGCACTGAGGTCTCTCCTGATAACAGGTGAGTAAATCGGAATTCGTATTTCGGCTGATTTTAGAGGAATATTTTAAAGTTCCAAAACTCCACACTTAGAAGAATTTCCAAGTGAAACCAGTCAATGTTAGCCTATGGAAGGAAATTCAAGTTACTGGTAAGTACGGTTAAAATTACTTTTCAGGATTAGTACTGGGCTGAAAGATGCAGCACTGAGGTCTCTCCTGATAACAGGTGAGTAAATCAGAATTCGTAGTTCGGCAGATTTTAGAGGAATATTTGCACAATGGTGAAGGGAGGGCGGGGCCTGAGGTGACATCTGTGCAAACGCGCCCCGTGGCGCGTTTTAAGTTGGGGGATTAAGTCCCCTTGAATCCTGAGGGTCCCTAGGGGCCAACTAGCCCACCAGGAACCTCCAATATGCGCCAGGGGCTGCGTTGCAGAGACGTGTAGAGAGGCCACACCCTTTTTACACCTCACTGCAACGCAGCTCTGTGGCGCTTTCTGGATGTACCTGTTGGGCTAGTTGGCCCCAGGGACCCTCAGGATTGAAGGGGATTTAATTCCCATCTTAAAACGCGCCATGGGGCCTGTTTGCACACATGTCACCTGAAGCCCCGCCCTCCCTTCACCACTGTGCAAACGCGCCCCGTGGCGCGTTTTAAGTTGGGGGATTAAGTCCCCTTGAATCCTGAGGGTCCCCGGAGTCCAACTAGCCCACCATATACCTCCAAAAGCGCCACAGAGCTGCGTTGCAGAGAGGTGTAAAAAGGGCGTGGCCTCTGTACACCTCTCTGCAAGGCAGCCCCTGGCGCATACTGGAGGTTCCTGGTGAGCTAGTTGGCCCCAGGGACCCCCAGTATTCAAGGGGAATTCGTTCCCCCTCTGCAAACGCTGTGTGGCCCCCTTCCCTTTTTCTTGTTTTTGGGCCCTGGGGACCCCATCCCCCAGGGCCTTACCCCTTTTTTAAATTTTTAATAAAAAAAAAACGGGAAGGGGGCCGCGTGGCCCCCCTTCCCTGGGCCTGTATTGGCCCCGGGGACCCCATCCCCGGGGCATGGCCTTTATTTTTATTCTTTGGAGGGGGCTGCGTGGCGCCCTCCTCTGGCCATTTAAGGCCCCGGGGACCCCATCCCCCGGGCCGGCCATACCCTTTTTTTTTTTTTTTTTTAAACTTTGGGGAGGGGGGCCGCGTGGCCCCCCTCCTGGGCCACTACTTGCCCCGGGGACCCCATCCCCCGGGGCTGGCCCTCTCCGTTGGGGACTGTGGGGGGGTCCCCAATACCCCCACAGTCCCGCCGGCTCCCCACGTCCCTTGGGAGCCGGCATTGCTGTTCCACATGGGGAGCTGCTAAGATGCAGCTCCCCATGTGGAAAAGCAATGTGCTTTGGATATTGGAAGAGAGAGCAGGTTTCCCTGCTCTCTCTTCCAATATCCAAAGCAGTTTGCAATGACAGGACGGGAGCTGCGAGGCTCCCGTCCTGCCATAGCAAACTACAGTGTCCCGGGGTAGGCACCCCGGGACACTGCAGGAGCCGGCCCTGGGGGTGGTGGTCCCCAGGGCCATCAAGGGCTCCAGGAGGGGGCCGCGCGGCCCCCTCCCATTCAGTTCAAAGCCCCGGGAGGTGGTGGTCCCCGGGGCTCTGGAGTCCGTAACGGACCCCCATATTTAAATGTTTAGTGCCCCGGGAAGTGGCGGTCCTCGGGCGTGTGGGGGCTGGAGCCCCCCCACACAGGTTTTTTAATTTATTAAAAAAAAAGCCCGGGGAGGTGGTGGTCCCCAGGGCTGCGGGAGGGCTCAGAGCCGTCCCGCACCATTTTTAAAAAGCCCCGGGGGGTGGCGGTCCCCGGTGCTTGGGGGCCCTTTGAGGCCCCCACACATTAAATTATCCCCCCACCATGCCCCCGGGACTTGGGCCACCCGGGGGCCAATTAACTATCGAGCGTGGGAGACCGCGCTTCGATTTTTATCGGCAGGATTCGCGCACCCTGAGCGCATCCTGCCGATTTTTAAACACATTTTTTTTTTTTTACCCAGGGGGTCCTTGTGGGACCCCTGAGCAAACCTAGGGGTCAGGGTGTTTCTACCCTGCTCCCTTTGTGCGCTTTGCGCACTTGTTTCTGTCCCTCGGTTCTACCGAGGGACAAAATGGCTGCCAACATTTCCTGAATCGGAATGTTGACAGCCAGCTGACAGCCAATTAACATGCAGCTCGTGATCGGGACGGTGCGCGCAGGGTGCGCTGAGGGTACGCGGACCCTACTCGGCCATAGATATCACTATCTTTTTACTTTTCATTTTCTCAGCAACTACTGAACGGATTTACACCATTTAACAAAAGGGTTCTTTCTGAACCAAGAACTACCTCTTTGCCAAATTTGGTGTAATTCCGTTCAGCAGTTCGAGCTGTAGCCGTGTCTAAAGTTTCCTATGGAAAAATGCATGGGGAAAACGCGTTTTGGGACCCCCCTTTTTCTCGGCCCCGCTGACGAATCCCCCGAGACTTTCAGGGTAGGAGCGGACCGGAGCGGGCCACAAAGTTTGAAAATTTCGCGAAGATACGTCATCCGGCAAGAGAGTTATTTCAAATAGAATGTCGCGGATTTCCTATGGATAATAGGTTGTAACTATAACTATCTACTGGCGACCGCCAGTAGATAATATACCAATAACAAGAAATCTATTTAAAAAACCATTCTATTATAAATTATAACATGAAACTATTTAAAAATCTTTAAATTTACCACTCCAGTCACTGCAACAGCAGGGAAAGTGTTGGATAGCGGAGGGGTAAAAATTACTATTCCCACTCCAGTGAGTGCAACAGTAGGTAAAGTGTTGGATAGCAGAGAGGTAAAAATTACTATTCCCACTCCAGTGAGTGCAACAGTAGAGAAAGTGTTGGATAGCGGAGGGATAAAACTTACTATTCCCACTCCACTGAGTATAACAGTAGGGAATGTGTTGGATAGCAGAGGTGTAAAAATGACTATTCCCACTCTAATGAGTGCAACAGTAGGGAAAGTGTTCGACAGCGGAGGGGTAAAACTTACTATTCCCACTCCAGTGAGTGTAACAGTTGGGAAAGTGTTGGATAGCAGACGGGTAAAAATTACAATTCACACTCCAATGAGTGCAACAGTAGGGAAAGTGTTGGATAGCGGAGAGGTAAAACTTACTATTCCCTCTCCAGTCAGTGCAACAGTAGGGAAAGTGTTGGATTGCGTAGGGGTAAAAATTACTATTCCCACTCCAATGAGTGCAACAGTAGGGAAAGTGTTGGTTTGCGTAGGGGTACAAATTACTATTCCCACTCCAATGAGTGCAACAGTAGGGAAAGTGTTGGATATTGGCAAGATAAGATTTACTATTCCCGCTCCAGTCAGTTCAAGAGTAAAAACAAACAAAATATTAACAACCTAAATATTTAAAAAACAAAATAAATGAAAAACATATATAAATATATTAAAAATTTTAATACAAATATATTTAATATTACAAATTTTAACAAAAACATATAATGTTAAATGCATATGACAAATACCTGCAATTATTATATTAAATAAAATAATAAATAATTTTCAAACAAATAAATATTTTTAATTAGAATTATTTAGAATCAAACACATTAATTATTACATACATTTACTTTTTTTATTTCCCTCCCTATAACACAACACAATTCACACCCCACATGTACACTTTATAAAAAATGTACTTACATAATTAACATAATTAATTACCAACTAAAGAAATATTATTAATTAAAAAACTAATTAAAACTCATAAAACTTAATAATGTACCCACACTTTATCCCTGTAATCACCACAAACCACTGGTAAAATTAAATTGTAAAAACATTAATTACACAATTAAAACTTATTTTCAATTAAAAAACTAATAGTATATAAAAACTAATAATAAAGTAAGTAAAATGACCCATAAAAAAGTGAAAACCACATACAAAAATATATAAATGACTACCCTAATTAAATATCAATTAATTAATTAACAGTAATAATTAACCAATTATTAATTAATTATTCATTAATTAAACATACATTACTTCCCACACTTTACCCATATTAACCCCATAATCCACACCTAAAATTAATTACACAAATTCCATATTTAATGTTCAATTAATTAATCAATATTAATTAAAAACGAATTATTAATTTATTAAAAGTAAATGACTTCCCACCCTTTACCCCATAAACCCCACAACCCACACCTAAAAATATCACACAATAACCATAATTAATTATCAATTAATTAGTTAATATAAATTAACATCTAATTATTAATTAATTAAACATAAATTACTTCCCACCCTTTACCCCTATAAACCCCACAACCCTCATCTAAAATTACTTAGAAAATTTCCATAATTAATTTTCAATCAATTCATTAATGTAAATTAACAACAAATTATTAATTAATCAAAATTAAATTACTTCCCACCCTTTACCCCTATAAACCCCACAACCCACACTTAAAAAAATTAATCAATTACCATAATTACTTATCAATTAATTAATTAATATTAATTAACAACCAATAAGAAATTAATTACAAATAATTAACTTCCCACAATTAACACTATAAAATCTAAATTAAATAAATAAAAACTATTAATTAATTCATTATAATTAAATTACTTCCCACCCTATTCCCCTATAAACCCACAACCTGCTACGGAACTAAAGAACTCAAAATGTAATAAAAATAAAAATTGATAACTACTAAAAGCGTAACACATATATTAAAAAACATAAGCAATACTTATACAAAAAACATACATCACATACATTTAAATTATAAACTAAAATACATAGCACTAATTTAAAAATCAATATTTTAAACAACTATATTTTTGCTAACAATATTAATGACTTCTATATTTAAAAAACGATATTTCTTACCTTAAATTCGATATTCTTGACCACAGAATTCTTGCTATCAATATTTCTGAATCACGATGTTTCCAAATCGATATTTGTGTAAGTCGACTTTTCCAACTCGATATTGTGTCTCAACACCATCAAAGTTATATGGTTACGCAGGACTGGGTCAAAGTCTAAAGTTAAAGCCGACAGTGATAGATCGCGGTTTGGATTAAGTGACTAGGTTCATCGTGGTGTAAAGTTTACTTTTTTAGTCCTGTTTCACATGAGGAGCCCTTGTCAATGAGGTAGCCTGTGGGTCGGGCTGCAGGCTTGATATGGAGAGGGGCTCATCGATGGTGGCTTGCTGAAGTCCTAGGCATTGGTCGGAACTTCACATTGCCAGTGACCAAGGTACAATCGTTATCGGCGTGAACTTCACGTTGCGCTCTGTGTGGGCGAAGTCCTTGGTGCTGTATCCAGGAAGGTCTCGTTGGCAGTCGGATGCAGTTTCACCTTAGACTCTGTGAAGTTTGTTTGCTGGGAGGTTTCTTTTCGATGTGAAGAGCTCAGATCCTCTGGTTCTTCACCTAGAGTCCTATTTTTGCAGTTTTAAGTTTGGAGTGCATTCTAAAACCAGCCAAGGATCCAGGACCTGGGGGCACCACTTAGGACTCACTCCAGCAGAGGAATGCAACAGAGTCCAGACAGGTCCAGTTGGTATTGGTCAGCACGGCAGTTGTGGGAAAAGGTCTCTGGAACATGATGTGTCCCTTTAGCTCAAACAGGTAGTTAGCCCAAATGATCTTTCTAGTCACTTATGGGTGCTGGGTTTGAGGCTAGCAGGTCCAGTCTTCCTTCAGACATCAGACAGCAGGGCAATCCTTCTTCTTAGTCTCCACAGGTTCAAGAGTGTTCCGATGAGAGAATCTGGAGTAGCCACTATTGTGCCCAGTGCCATCTTATCAGTGGGGGACACTCCTTTTGTCTAAAACTAAACAGGCTCCGGTCAGTTCTTCCCTTTCTCCCAAGTCTGGCTCCAGCCTAGCTAGTAAAACAAAGTGCAGGCAGGCATTTAAAATCCAACTTTCCATTGAAGAGGATTTTAAATTACAATTCTAAGGAATGGAAGAAGTATTTCTCTAGCTGTTCCCAGACTGAAGTTATCACTTATTAAACATAATCAGGAAACCCAGTGTTAGCCTATGAGAGGCTATCCTTACCACAGTGAAAAATGACTTTGGGGGATTTTCAGTGCCAGGCATGTAAAACTTAAGTACTGTTGCAGGAATTCTGCTTGGGAACAGAACTATGCTTGGGACCATGGAACATCAGCACGTAGTAACTAAGTCACCATACTAATGGGAGAAAGGACTTTTAAAAATCATATTTCGACTCATAGACCATGTTAGAATTGCACCTTCAAATGTGCTTAAACTGCTGCAGAAATGTTTTCACGTATAAAATGACACGTAGAAAAATGTGCCAGCTTTATAACATGAAAGAATCCTTTTAAAGTACATTATTAGGGCTGCAAATAATATATTAATTGATCATACATAGTAGAAGAGAGTGCTTACTAAAATGTATATGAAATAAATGTAAAGAATTTTTTTTTGTACTAGGCTATCATTCTTAAATGTGTCCCTTTAGTTAGGCCTAAAGCCTTTTTCTCAAAACTCATGCTCATAGCTTATTAGAGGTTTATTATTTTGCCTAGCACCAGCAAATTGCTTAAGAATGTGCTGGCTTCAAACTTATGTTTGTTTAGCTTCATCACGCCATATTAGATCACCTACCCTAATACAATGAGCTTTGCTGGAACTGTTGAATACATAATGATTTAGATATATTATATGAATGCTTCACAGAATATTATTGCTAGTTTCCCTCATCATATCCGACTTGCTTTTGTATTCACAATGAACATAGAGAGCATCCTTTAGCTTAGGTAAGAAGGTTCTCATGAGAACTTTCCTCCATGTAACAAAGTTTTGAAACAATGTTTTACACTATGTAGGCATGAATGTTTACCATGGGAATCGAGAGAAGACGCATCGGAAGTTGATGACACCATCGGATGAGCGGTTTCCATTGTATGAGAGAACCTAGCATCTAATAAGTTTTGATACATTATTGTGTGAATAATAATGTGTGTTCCTAACTAGTTAGAAAAGAATACTCACAGAGATCAAGATTCTCCCCTGCCTTGCGACTTTTCTACTGAAGAGTTTTTCCTTTTTACTTTGTTACCAACAGTTACTGCAAAAGGTGACTTTATTTCCCTCTTTATCCAAAGACCTTTTTCTGATCAATGCTACTGCAAAGACCATTCTATTATTGACAGCTGCTACATCAGCTGTGAGGAACTTGGCTGAGTTTCTTCATGGAAAGTTCTTCTTATATTTTAAATCTTGCTCTTTTCTGAAAAGAACTCTTCATGGGTTTAATTAGAATAGGTTAGGCTAGTGACAATTTTCCTTTATGGAACACTTTGTATTTGAATTGTGCTGTCACTAATCAATCTTTTTATTGATCTTTCTGTAAATCGACTAATCTGAGTACAGATGACAAAAACAATACTAATCCTTTAAGATAAATAAAGGTGTTGAAACTTCACCAACCTCTCATCATTGACTGAACATTAATAATCTAATAGTTGATGATATTTGCATAATTTATGTTTTCTTTCTAGCTCCATTCTAACATGGTGGCAAAGGTCCATTGACCTTTCGAAAGCTATCAGAATTTCCCAAAGGACGAAATCTGTAAGTTGGGTGTTTAGTCTTAAATACCATTCTTGGCTAATCCTCAGGCTCCTGAACCACCTCATTGTCAGTGAAATTGCTCTCCCACCCTCGCAGCTCCACCATTAAGTGAGGCCTGCCCCTGCCCCTGCACTCTCGAGTGTTGGTGATCGAGGCCCTCCTCCACCCGCAGGTTTTTCTGCGCCTCATCCCTGGTGGTCCAGTGGACCTCTGTCTCCTTCCTCTCACTCTGCTCTTTCACTCGTTTTCACTCGTTTTTCTACCCTCTTTTTCTTTCACCTTTCTGCACTTTTCTGCATCTCTGCTCTTTTGTGCCTTATTTCTGCTCATTTTCCCTTCCTCTCGCTCTGCTCTTTCACTCGTTTTCACTCGTTTTTCTACCCTCTTTTATCCTTCACCTTTCTGCACTTTTCTGCATCTCTGCTCTTTTGTGCCTTATTTCTGCTTATTTTCCCTTTTTTCTTTATCCCTTATATCCTCCCTTTACCTTTCCCCGCCGCTGCTGCCCCTGCGGCCTCTCCCCCCAGCGCGACCGGCCCAATCCAGCTCCCCTCCCCGCCTCCAGCTGTCCAGCCCTCCCCGACCCCTACTTAATGGTGGCCGCTGTGCGGCCGCGGGCAGCGGGCGCACTGCTGGCGCACTGCTGGCGCACTGCTGGCGCGCCGAAGGCATGTCAAAGGCAAGCCCATCTGCGCCCGTCCGCGACCCGACCGCGACCAGCGCCAGGAACCCTGGACCACCGCCCGCCAATGCTACGACCCAGCAGCACTCCACGCACTCAACCCAGGCCGCAACAACAACTGCAAGCTAGCATCACCAGCCGACACCCACGGACCCTTCAGCTGTCACCGCTGCCGGCACACCTGCAGCACCGCCAAGAACACGGATCCAGCACAACCCGCCCACAAGAACACAACCGAACCGAAGACCCTGCAATGCATCCTCCTCAACGTCCGATCCCTCCACAAACACGCCACAGAAATCTGGGTCCTCCTCGACAGCACCACCCCGGACGTTGCATTCTTCACCGAAACCTGGACCAACACCACCTCGGGACCGGACATCGCCATCGCCATCCCCCAAGGATACAAGATCTCCAGGAAGGACCGCCCCACCCGCCCAGGAGGAGGAATCGCCATCGTCCACAAATCCAGCCTCCGCCTGAGTACACTCCCCGACGAGCCCACAGAACTGATGGAACACCTTCACTTCAAAATACTGGCCAGCCCCACTGCCACCTTCAAGGAACCCTCATCTACCGACCCCCTGGACCCCTGGACCCTTCGCCAACTCCATTTTGGACATTATCTCCCTGCAGGCCATCGCATCCACCAACTACACCCTGCTGGGAGACCTCAACTTCCACCTCGACAACCAACTGGACCCCAACACCACATCCCTCCTGGACAACCTCCACAACATTGGACTTTGCCAGATCATGACCAAGCCCACGCACTCAGCAGGACACACCCTCGACCCCCTCTTCACTACAGGAAACTCCATCACCTTCAGCCACACCACCGAACTCCCATGGACCGACCATCGTTGCGTCCACTTCACCTTCAGAACACCCACCATCCACAGACACCAGCACCTGCTCCAACGAAGAAACTGGACCAAAATCACCGACGACCAGCTCACCTCCTCACTCAACAACTCCACCCCAACCATCGCGGAAAACGACGACCCCAACACCGCAGCCCGAACCCTGCATAGATGGATCTCGGACAGCACCAACACCATAGCCCCCCTCAAGAAAAACAACAATACCCACGCCAAGAAAGCCAGATGGTTTACCACCGAACTTCGAGAGTCCAGACGCACATGTCACCACCTCGAAAAGGCCTGGAGGAACACCAAATCCACAGAAGCCCACAACAACTTCAGAGCCGCCACCAACGCCCACCATCAACTCATCAGAGAAACGAGGAAAAAGCGATTGAAGACAGAATCTCCACCCACGCGCACAACAGCAAGGAACTCTTCAGCATCATCAAGGAGTTCGCCCAACCCACCAGCGAGTCTACCAACATCCCTCCCTCACAAGACCTCTGCCACAAACTCAGCACCTTTTTCCACCACAAAATCAAGAGCATCTACGACAACTTCGACGAAGACAACCAACACACTGAACCCTCACCAACCACCCCCGACACCCGGAAACCAGCGATTGACGACTGGACAGCCCTCACCACCGAAGACACACTGAAGACAATGAAGTCAATCTACTCAGGGGCCCCCACGGACCCCTGCCCCCACCACATCTTCAGCAGAGCCGCCGACACCATTGCACCCATGCTCCGCCACACCATCAACCGCTCCCTGGCGACCGCCTCATTCCCCGACGACTGGAAACACGCCGAGGTCAACCCCCTCCTAAAGAAACCCTCAGCGGACCCCACTGACCTCAAAAACTACAGACCATCTCCCTGCTCCCGTTCCCAGCGAAAGTCATTGAGAAAGCCATCAACAGCCAACTCGCCACATTCATTGAAGAACACAACATCCTCGACTCCTCCCAATCCGGCTTCAGAAAAAACCACAGTACGGAAACCGCCCTCCTCGCCGCAACAGACGACATCCGCACCCTACTGGACAAAGGAGAAACAGTAGCCCTCATCTTCCTCGACCTATCAGCGGCGTTCGACACAGTCTCCCATCGCACCCTAATACGCAGACTCTACGACGCAGGAATCCAGGACAAGGCCCTCGACTGGATCCGCTCCTTCCTCTCTGGCAGGACGCAGCGGGTCAGACTCCCCCCTTTCCTCTCGGACCCCACACCTACCACCTGCGGAGTCCCCCGGGGCTCCTCCCTCAGCCCGACGCTTTTCAACATCTACATGGCTCCACTCGCCCCCATCATCAGAACCTATGGACTCAACATTGTGTCATAAGCAGACGACACCCAGCTCAGCCTCTCCCTATCCAACAAGCCCAACACCGCCAGACGCAACTTTCGAGAAGGCATGGAAGCCGTCGCCAAATGGATGAAAAACAGCTGCCTACAACTAAACACCAACAAAACAGAAGTACTCATCATGGGCCCAAACCCTAACGCCTGGAGCGACACCTGGTGGCCCCCCACCCTCGGAAACCCGCCAACCCCCACGGACCACGCAAGCAACCTGGGAATCATCCTGGACTCCGAGCTCAAAATGGACCGCCAGATCAACTCTGTCTCGTCTTCCTGCTTCCACACCCTCCACCTCCTTCGTAAGAACTTCAAATGGATCCCCCTCAAACACCGAAAGACCATCACTCACACCCTGATCACCAGCAGACTCGACTACGGCAACGCACTCTACGCTGGAAGAAACAAAAACCTCACCCGCAAGCTACAGAAGATCCAGAACGCCGCCGCAAGACTGGTCCTCAACCTGCCAAAACACTGCCACATCTCCCAGCACCTGCGCACACTCCACTGGCTCCCCGTCGAGGCGAGAATCACCTTAAAGATGCTCTCCCACGCACAGAAGGCCCTCCACGGCACCGGACCAGCATACCTGAACAGCCGACTCAAATTCCACGCACGCCAAAGGACCCTACGATCAGCCCAGCTCTCCTACGCCGTGGTCCCCCGCACCAGAAAGACCAGATCGGGAGGCCGCTCCTTCTCCTTCCTCGCGGCCAAAGCATGGAACGCCCTTCCGCTCCACCTCAGACAGACAACATCGCTCCCCATCTTAGCAAGAAACCTCAAAACCTGGCTCTTCGACAGACCCCCTCCTTGATGGAATGGAACCTGCACCCCCCCCGCCCACCCCTAGCGCCTTGAGACCCTTACAGGTGAGTAGTCGCGCTTTAACAAACCCCTGATTGATTGATTGAGTATCTATGAGCCCGAGTCCAACTAGCTATAATGCCTCATTTGCCCTCCAAACCTTTCTAGAGAGACAAGTGATTTGTCACCCCAGAACACAACACTCTCCATCCTCTCATGGATCACGGCAACTGGACACACCCTTTCGCTCTCTCACTTGTACTTGTCCACAATAAGATATGAAAGAGACATGAAGGAAGTTTATAATGTTTATTTAAACTATCATGCTCTAAGATGCAATAATTGTGCAACAATTAGAAAACATCTGACAGGCCTGCCTAATCCCTCCCGTACTAATGAGGCAAATTGGTTATATAGTATAGATCTCTGGGTTTAGTGGCGGACCCCATAGCTTATTATGCATAGGTGGGTGTTCTACATCCCAGCTGATGCAGCACTCTTGTCTCAAGACCTTTGCTCTGTGTGTGTTTTTCCAGGACCCCTGTCCTTAGTTATATGGCAAGATGTGTGTATTCAAACACAGCAGCTGCATTCCTTTATGTCTAGGTGCTAGTGTCTGACCAGAGAGAATGACAAGGGGCAATGTTGTTTGACCTTGCCTAGGCTGTTCAGACTAAATCCCAGGAAAAGGATCAAATACAATAACATGGGCTGGTTCCGTGTGAAAATATAATGTGGCACAAAGGCTCGCGTGTTATTTAGTAACGTGTGCAAAACCAAAGAGGCCAACATGATTAGGCATGATTAGGCTAACATAGGGAAACCGACAATGGGCCATATGAGAAACACACAACACTCTCCCTTTGGTCAGAATAATAGCATGCAAAAGGACTAAAAATATAAATGCAATCGAAAGATAAACAAACTCAAAGCTTGATTAAAAAAACTATACTTAAAAGATTTATGAAATAAGTTGCCAATTTAGAAAAAAATAGTCAAATGATGGTGCTTCGGGGGAATCCATTGTGTCACTCACAAATTCAAAGGCCAGGGATTCAATGTCCATGGTAGTGGATGTCTGCGAAGCTAGGCAAATATCCAGTGCCCATTCAAAGGGGCACCAGAGGCAGTAGAACACGGGTTGTAAGCAGGTAAACCAGGCAGGCCGTAATGTTAAGGACCAATCGAGATCCAGTTCTTGTAGTAAAAATATTCCAGAAATCTGAAACATGTGCTCATGATAGTGTTTCAGAGGTTCTAGTTCCAGAGGGCTTGCAGAAAGAATATCTATTGTGGAGAAGCAGAAATAGAATGAGAATGCCGCAAATGAGAAATAACAGCAACTAAAATCCTCCGGATACACTGGAAAAAATGGAATGAATAAAAGCTGGTAAGTCCAAAGATAGTTTGAAGGAACTGACGAGGCCAGAGTCAACGGGCCTGATTCACAAAAGTAAACTTAGACCAAAAGTCTAAGGGGCCGATTCTGATGCGGGTTGGAAAAGCTTCCCGACAGAATCGGTTGGGAAATGGTGTCCGACCCACTCGGATCGGGAAAGTCCGACCGGCGGAGTAGGATGCATCCGGATGCTTCCAGATACGATTTGGTTGAACTCCCATTGACTTCAATGGGAACATTTGTTCCTAACCGCATCAGAATTGGGCCCTCGGTCGGGAAGACACGTTCCCGATCTTATTTTGAAGGAGCAAATGCCATTAGGAGGCCTTCCTAACCGCATCAGAATCAGGCCCTTGGTCGGAAGCTTTCCAACCCGCATCAGAATCGGGCCCTAAGTTTAGACCTAAAGTCTAACTTTACTACTACTAAAGTTAGACTTTTGGTCTAAGTTTAGACCAAAAGTTTAAGTTTAGACATAAAGTCTAACTTTACTACTACTAAAGTTAGACTTTTGGTGTAAGTTAGACTTTTGGTCTAAACTTAGAGCAAAAGTCTAATTTTAGTAGTAGTAAAGTTAGACTTTAGGTCTAAACTTAGATTTCAGGTCTAAACTTAGGGCCCGATTCACAAAGGTAAACTTAGACGGAAGTCTAACTTTATGACTTTCGGTATTCACAAAGGGCATTTACTACTCGTAAATGCCCTTTGTGAATACCGAAAGTAGTAATCGTAAATGCCCTTTGTGAATACCGAAAGTCGTAAAGTTAGACTTTCGTCTAACTTTACCTTTGTGAATCGGGCCCTTAGACTTTTGTTCTAAGTTTACTTTTGTGAATCAGGCCCATTAACTTTAATAAAGTGTGCAAGACCAGCTGTGTTAGAGACATTCAAAATTCGATTCACTAATTCCCCGAAATGCAGAGGAAGATTGGTAAATAACAATGAAGGTATTTCACTAGAAATTCTAGCCACCTGCAAATCGAAGGTTTCGCAAGCAGATGTGAGAGCTGCCTCTTTTTGAAGCAGCAGTGCTTTGAGTCTGTTTAGCTTGTTGAAATCTGCTTTCAAAGTTGGAAGGGAAGGCCACCACCAGCTATCTACAATCCCATGTGTAGGAGGTAATAGGACGTTGTTGAAACAAGTGACGAGCTGAGAAATGAACAACATACAGGGAACCCTTGCCCGCATACAACAACAATCTTGATCACTAAGCATTAAATAACTTCCATTTGAAAGGACCGTAATTAGTGGAAGTATTCCTTTTAAATAACAGGCCTAATTCGGCACTGAGGCATTACAGGTGCAGTGGATTTTAACATGTTTGCAAACGAGCGATTGTCCAACAGAAGAGTTGCCTTCCTCTCCAGTAAGGAAAACTTCCTTATTGGCATGTTCACAATGATAGGAGAAGAGAAATGACCATAACTCATGAATGAAGCTACTTCAAAGTGGTTCATATCTACCAACAGGAAAATGTTTCATGCAAGCCGTGAACTGAAATGTTGAAATAGGGAAAGAGATAACGCTGTGTATTAACCACACAGCTGAAGGTGTTTCAGCTATAGGGAAGGGAAGTTGTTCTAACTTCTCTAAGATCAGCATTGTGTAGGTTGTGTCTGTCATCACCATCAGTTATTGTTTGCATGTTCAATTAAAAGGCAAAAATAAACTACTGGAATTTAGATAGTGCCATGGTACTTGCCCATTCTTAAGTGTTTGAAGTTCCCAGCTAAACTGCATCATAGATCTAAGCTGACTTTGCCTATGATACAATGTTGACAGGTCACTGTGCATAATATCAATATCAGATGACACAATGCTATTTAAATTATAAATACGAGAAGACAGCGTATTAATACTATTGTCAACAACACCAAACACTTTATCGAAATTATCTTGGTCAATTTGCCTTAAATGTGCAGCAGCTTCCATTTGGGACAATTTCCAAATTTCAATAGAGATAGCATGAATAAATATTTCAGGACGTGGTGATTTGGGACTCAAAAGAAAATCTGACAAATCCATGCGCTCTGACAGGAGAGAAAGATGTTGTTTCACTACAAACAGTGTGGAATGTTCCAACCATTGTTGCCCAATTTTCCAATCGAATATGTGGTAACAATACTAGAATGTTCTGATTGAGAGTATTGGGGATTGGGTCTTCTTGATTTGAACCAAGGTGTGGAATTGAGAAAATGAGCATGACAACCATTAGTGTCCACTGGGCAGAATAACCATTCATTAGGCCCTGAAAGTGTGGAATTGAATGTACCATTCTGCACCATGCTATTGAGTTTTTCTTTGGTGTAGTTTGTCAAACTTTACCAAGTATTAAAGTAGGCAATAGAGGGAATTGTTGGAGCATTAATTTCTTTAATTTTTGCCAAGCCCAGACATGTAGGCTGCTTGACTGTGTCAATCAAAAAGATCATTTGTGTAGGAATTAAGCAGGCTCGAAATCGGGTTTCCATTCCCTGAACCTTGTTTCAACCATGAAATAAAAACACAAATCCGTGCTGGAGGCAGATGCAAAACAGAAGAACTGTCTGAAGAAAAATCATCTTGATTCATGAAATACCCTGAGGTACTTCATTGAAAAACTGGAGGCTCGGGTTCAATAGTAGGACTCGAAAAATCTAACAAAGGTGGATCCACTAACGGTGGATCAGTATAAATGACATCCGCTGTAGAAGACGCAGTAGTACAAACAGTCATCATTTCAGGCATTTTGTTGGTGGAAGACTAAGCCTCCCCCACTCCCTCAACCAGGGAGTATCAGCATCGGTGGTGCTCACAGGCTGCAAAGGAATGCGTCATGGAGGAGCACAAACACCCTACGGCTTACTATGTAGAATCGGCCACATGGGGTAGTTTGACATGTTCAATGGAGACTAAGTGTTTGTCTCTAGAACCAGGAAGCGGTAGCAATATTACAGTTCTTGTAAATTGGACTCCAAGTACTGGCACAGGATCACGGCAGAATGGGCCAAACTCATTTTTAATCACCACTTTTCTCGAATGAGATCTCCAATTTTGAGAATCTAGATGGAAACTTCAGGCTTTGTGTCCGCAACAGGAGAGAGAGATGTGTGCAAGTGTGCACTTGATTGAGCGTCACAAAAATTTGTAGGTCCTGTAAGACAGCACAATGGTTATCTACGTCAGAGGTTGTGGAAGCCGACACAATGTCTGGACTGTCAAGGTCTGGAACATACATCTTGATGCCAAAAAGTACTTCTCACAGGGTCCGCCCAACCAGAGATCTTTTAGGGAGGTTATTAAGAGCTCGTTGGACCCCATTGAGGTGGTTGAACCAACTACTTCAAGTACCTAATACTCTAGCCGTTAAAGACTGCTTTAACTCACAGTTCATTCTTTCCACAACAGAATTGCCCTCAGGCCTATATGAAGAAGAATAATGCACCTGTACTCCCAGGGACATCGTTGAATCTCATTACGCTTTAGAAGCGAAAGGCGGTCCATGGTCCGAATGGAATGCCCAGCATGCATAAGTACCGATAAAGACTTGCAAGTGTTCAATAACTGTTCAGGCGTCAGCCGAGCACTTTGGCCAAACCCAAAGGGATCTAGAGCAAGAATCAAGTTCAAAATAAATTTGAACGTAGTATCTGAAATTAGTGGACAGCAGTGAGCCATGTAAATACAGCCAAAAGGCTTGCTGGAAATCAAGAGTTGTGTCTGCGGTGGACAAGACACTTTGGAGGTTTTAATTTGTTGACAAATGTCGCAACACAGGGCATAATTTTTGGCCTGTTGGTATAATCCTTGCCACCAATCATGTTGACATCCTTGCTTGCATGGAAGCAACACCTTCATGTGCAGTAACGACCAAAGCGTGTCTGCGGTCTAGCTTGAGAATCAAGCAATCGCCAACCGCAGGAATAGTTACAAAAGGAATATTCTGGTCATTTAAATGATAAAAGTTTTTAGAAGGAAAACCATTTGGTAAAGGGGTGCCATTTTTAAGTGCATTAATCGCAGCCAAGATATCATTATCTGTAAGAGTTTTAGAGTGTGTAACTGCTGCTACTGTAGCTGTGACGACTGCAGATTTGGTCGCTTCATCAGTCAGAGAATTCCCTACAGCGTATAATCCCACACGTTGATGATTCAGTGTATGTATTACATGTCTTTGTGGCAACCTATCCTTAAGGTCTGCAACTTTAACCCAACGCAGTTTATGCTTGATTGTGCTACCCTTTGAATCTCTGAATCCATTTTGTTGCCAATAATGTAGATTATCATTAAAGGACCATACACAGTAATACTGAATCACACATAATAAGAGTCAGGAATTTGGGATCCGTATTTTCAAGTCCAAGAAGCAAAGCCTTCAGTTCAGCCAACTGCGCAGTGCAGTCTCCTAAAGTCTGCATGCAAGTTATTTGAGGTTGGAAAACGCCATCCAACATAATAACAATAACGATGGTGCATGTGGCTGAATATTGCTGCTTAGAACATATAGCAGGTTGAGCTGAACCATCAGTGTAAATAATATATTTATATTGATCAAGAGGCAGTAGATGGCATGCTCATACTGTAGAAATTCTTGTGTATGCAAAGAAGGGTCAAAGACAAAGTCCACATCAACAGCTGTCAAGGATGCAGCCCATTGTATCCATCTGGAATGGAGGGTCTTAGCGTTAGGGATGCTAGCTTTGGTGACAGGCTCTAAGGCTGGCACTGGAGTAACAACAAGAATGTGTTTCCCTTGAGCAAGTGGCCATTCTTTAAGGATATCCATTTGCACGGATGTTAGTATTTTTTCAGTGGAAGCAAAACGCATTTAAGCGCCTGAATATATATGTGATTTATACGCTATCGACACTGTTTCACCTTCTTTAAAAGTGATGCATGTGAATCCAATTGCACCTGGTAAAAGATGGATGACCAGGTTCGTGGCAGTGACATGTGTATGCAAGTGGCGTGTTTCAAGTAAATCAGATTGGAACGATCTGAGTGTATCTGTATGTACTGGTGTCCAGCATACTGTGGAAAAATCAGGGTGTATCAATGAATAAAGTGGTTTTATGTGTTGGGCATATTCAGGTATGTATGTCCTGCCAAAATTCAAAAATCCAACCAATTTTTTGAGGGGATTTGGAGGTTGCAATTGCACACATTTCTCCAAAAAATAAGGGACAAGACTCTCATGGTTAAGTTCATATCCCAGGAAGAGGACACTTAGAAAAGCTATATTAGACTTTTTAGAGTTGAACTTGTAGCCAAGTTCAGGAAATCCCACTATTATGCGATCTACTCTGGCTAAATGGGAATTCAATTCATC
The DNA here is from genome assembly GCA_963921515.1 of Calotriton arnoldi. Taxonomy (NCBI): domain Eukaryota; kingdom Metazoa; phylum Chordata; class Amphibia; order Caudata; family Salamandridae; genus Calotriton; species Calotriton arnoldi. The sequence goes on along the minus strand of CAWUFW010018764.1, from coordinate 11,964 downwards.
ATCCGTTAAGTAGATATCACCTACGTAGGACAGGGCGTTAGGGTAAATATAATGAAGAATCGACACAATTCGTGCTGCAAAAACTCGTGGGCTATAGCCCATAGGAAGTCATGCATAGCGCATTTAAAAGCTCATGGCACTAAAAGCGGACCTGTTTTGATTCTCAGGGGCCAAATTGTGACTGAAAAAACCTTTGGAAATATCCAAGGTGGTTTTGTAATTTTTACGAGCTACATTGTTAATGAGTGATGTACTGTGGGTGTTTTGCACCACAAATCAGCTTGTATGACTATTTAAATGTTTAAAGTCTAAGACAATGTGATAAGAATGATCTGGCTTTAAAACAGGAAAAAGGAATTATTAATTTGAGAGATACAGGGTTCAATTACCACCTGGTACTCCAACTGGGAGAGAATTTCTTTAATGGGTGCTTTAGCATCCCCTTTAATTTGATATTGTGGCTGCACCTGTGGGGTGGACCGTATAGGTATAATATGATAAGGGGAATCCTTATCCCAGCCAGCATGATTGCAGTAAAGTGCACAGGGCCAATGCAAGGCCCATTTGGCTGCATAATCTTGTTTGACTTTGTCAGGGACAAGGTGAGAAAAAGAAGGAACAATCACATAACCTCTCCTTGGGCTGATGCAAGTACAAATGGGGAGCCAATCGACCTCCACCAAGAGAATGTTGTAAGACAAAGTTAAATTCTCCCATAAAATTGCTTTAATGGTGAGTTGAATGTCACCTTCAATTTCAATTTCTAAGTGATATAATCTGTCTGGAGGGGCCACGCATGTATCTGCGGTTTCAACTGTAACAAAGGTATCAGTTACTTTCGCTACCCAAAACTCCTGGAGATTCCAGCATACTATGGTGACTTCTGCTGCGCTGTCAAGGAGAGTCACCGCCCAACTCCTGTCAAAGAGAAGGGTTTGCACTGTCTGCAGCATATTTAGCAGTCAAAGCCACTACTTTCTCTTTTTGAAACAGGGATTTATACTGAGGAGTCTTGTCTTCCTTCTTTATCTTCACATCAGACGAGCATTGTGTCTCCCTTTTCAGCTTCACATACTCTTCCTATCTGCGTTCAGATCACCCTCCTCTTGCATATTGCTGGTAAGCAGATACCTGAAAGGAAATAGAAGAACATGTATCAGGAACCTGATACCTGTCTGAAGTCTTGATTTTAGTACGTCCCGAAAATCGTACCGCCTCTCAGAGGACTATGGGGGTGGAGAACCTCTGCGAGGTTTACCTTTTTGTTTTTTTTAGATTTGCCCCACGGTTTTTAGCAAACTTCTAGGCTGGTCTTGCATCCTTGTCAGTGGTAGGCTTGCCAAGTGGTGGTACTGAAGGTCTGGTTCCCAAATTATTGCGTCCTAAAGATGTATATACATTAGCAGTAATTATGGGCAACTCACATTCGTGGTCGGCTACTGCCACCGCTGTAAGTCACTGGTGATTACCCAGAGATGCTGCTTCACCTTTAACATTAGAAAGAATCATTTCGGAGACTATGGGAAAATTACTCATTAGTTTCATCCCCAATTTTAGGGCAGGACCTGCCCCATGTTCATTCTGTATGTTTTTGAGAATGTTTGGTAAAACAACCATCGAGAGAGTGCCATGACAGATAGTATAGACTGTGGCAAAAATTGCCACCCAGGTGTTACAGTCTTCAAGAGTGGGAAACATCCCAGTGGGTAAGCACATAGTTAAAATTCTGTGCTTGTCTTGTGGTCCCAAAAGGGGAAACACAGCTTCAAGTTGATCGATTTTTTAAGCAATGCAAAATGGAATTTCCTCACGGTTAGTTGGTCTTGTGCCCATAACTGAATGTACAATTACAGGACTAATAACAGGTGTTGCAGGCTACTGGGCTTGTGCTTGCAGGCCAAGTCTCACTGGACCAGATAACAATGTACGTGAAAAAAGCTGAGTTAGGTGCCTGTATAATACGCAAAGAACATTGTACAAACCACTGATTTGCACGAGATATAATGAAGAATCGACACAATTCGTGCTGCAAAAACTCCTGGGCTATTCTTATAGCCCATAGGAAGTCATGCATAGCGCATTTAAAAGTTCATGGCACTAAAAGCGGACCTGTTTTGATTCTCAGGGGCCAAATTGTGACTGAAAAAACCTTTGGAAATATCCAAGGTGGTTTTGTAATTTTTACGAGCTACATTGCTAATGAGTGATGTACTGTGGGTGTTTTGCACCACAAATCAGCTTGTATGACTATTTAAATGTTTAAAGTCTAAGACAATGTGATAAGAATGATCTGGCTTTAAAACAGGAAAAGGAATTATTAATTTGAGAGATACAGGGTTCAATTACCACCTTGTACTCCAACTGGGAGAGAATTTCTTTAATGGGTGCTTTAGCATCCCCTTTAATTTGATATTGTGGCTGCACCTGTGGGGTGGACCGTATAGGTATAATATGATAAGGGGAATCCTTATCCCAGCCAGCATGATTGCAGTAAAGTGCACGGGCCAATGCAGGGCCCATTTGGCTGCATAATCTTGTTTGACTTTGTCAGGGACAAGGTGAGAAAAAGAAGGAACAATCACATAACCTCTCCTTGGGCTGATGCAAGTACAAATGGGGAGCCAATCGACCTCCACCAAGAGAATGTTGTAAGACAAAGTTAAATTCTCCCATAAAATTCCTTTAATGGTGAGTTGAATGTCACCTTCAATTTCAATTTCTAAGTGATATAATCTGTCTGGAGGGCCACGCATGTATCTGCGGTTTCAACTGTAACAAAGGTATCAGTTACTTTCGCTACCCCAAACTCCTGGAGATTCCAGCATACTATGGTGACTTCTGCTGCGCTGTCAAGGAGAGTCACCGCCCAACTCCTGTCAAAGAGAAGGGTTTGCACTGTCTGCAGCATATTTAGCAGTCAAAGCCACTACTTTCTCTTTTTGAAACAGGGATTTATACTGAGGAGTCTTGTCTTCCTTCTTTATCTTCACATCAGACGAGCATTGTGTCTCCTTTTCAGCTTCACATACTCTTCCTATCTGCGTTCAGATCACCCTCCTCTTGCATATTGCTGGTAAGCAGATACCTGAAAGGAAATAGAAGAACATGTATCAGGAATCTGATACCTGTCTGAAGTCTTGATTTTAGTACGTCCCGAAAATCGTACCGCCTCTCAGAGGACTCTGGGGGGTGGAGAACCTCTGCGAGGTTTACCTTTTTGTTTTTTTTAGATTTGCCCCATGGTTTTTAGCAAACTTCTAGGCTGGTCTTGCATCCTTGTCAGTGGTAGGCTTGCCAAGTGGTGGTACTGAAGGTCTGGTTCCCAAATTATTGCGTCCTAAAGATGTATATACATTAGCAATAATTATGGGCAACTCACATTCGTGGTCGGCTACTGCCACCGCTGTAAGTCACTGGTGATTACCCAGAGATGCTGCTTCACCTTTAACATTAGAAAGAATCATTTCGGAGACTATGGGAAAATTACTCATTAGTTTCATCCCCAATTTTAGGGCAGGACCTGCCCCATGTTCATTCTGTATGTTTTTGAGAATGTTTGGTAAAACAACCATCGAGAGAGTGCCATGACAGATAGTATAGACTGTGGCAAAAATTGCCACCCAGGTGTTACAGTCTTCAAGAGTGGGAAACATCCCAGTGGGTAAGCACATAATTAAAATTCTGTGCTTGTCTTGTGGTCCCAAAAGGGAAACACAGCTTCAAGTTGATCGATTTTTTAAGCAATGCAAAATGGAATTTCCTCACGGTTAGTTGGTCTTGTGCCCATAACTGAATGTACAATTACAGGACTAATAACAGGTGTTGCAGGCTACTGGGCTTGTGCTTGCAGGCCAAGTCTCACTGGACCAGATAACAATGTACGTGAAAAAGCTGAATTAGGTGCCTGTATAATACGCAAAGAACATTGTACAAACCACTGATTTGCACGAGATATAATGAAGAATCGACACAACTCGTGCTGCAAAAACTCCTGGGCTATTCTTATAGCCCATAGGAAGTCATGCATAGCGCATTTAAAAGTTCATGGCACTAAAAGCGGACCTGTTTTGATTCTCAGGGCCAAATTGTGACTGAAAAACCTTTGGAAATATCCAAGGTGGTTTTGTAATTTTTACGAGCTACATTGTTAATGAGTGATGTACTGTGGGTGTTTTGCACCACAAATCAGCTTGTATGACTATTTAAATGTTTAAAGTCTAAGACAATGTGATAAGAATGATCTGGCTTTAAAACAGGAAAAAGGAATTATTAATTTGAGAGATACAGGGTTCAATTACCACCTCGTACTCCAACTGGGAGATGTAGGAGAGTAGGATCTGCTTCACAGGGGTACCCCCACTTTTTGCTGATACTTCACTGGTTTTCGACATTAGTCTGGCTGGGGCCCTGCTATTCAGAACCCCAGCCTAGCTGTTTCCTCTTTAAAAGGGTCTCCATGTGCCTTAGGCACATCTCTGATTGGGATCTGGAGTGCCCTTGTAAGTCCCTAGTATATGGTATACTATGTACCAAGGGCATAGGTACCTCAGAGGCCTGCCAGGGGCTGCAGCATATATTATGCCACCCCTGGTAGGCCATCCAAACTGACACCACAGGTCTGCTACTGCAGCCTGGGTAAGGTGGTGCATGCACCCCTTGCTGTGGTATAGGTTACCTATATCACTAAATGCATACACACATATAAACCTATAAGTCACTCCTAAGGCAGGCCTTATCAATCCTAAAGGCAGAGTGCATGGTTCCTATGTGAGAGGGTGCCCCTGCATGAGCAGGGCCCCTCTGCAGCGTTCGGAGACCATCTCTGATGCTGTTTGTAGTGCAGCCTGACCATATACTCTTAAACGCATTATATCCTCGCGGTAAAATGCTAACTATGGAATGGCTGCACCGAAACATGTCGTGTTTGGTGTCAAACATCTTGGAATACTACCCCCCGCCAATTCTGGCGGCGGGGTAGCATTCCACCCTTCTAGAGGGAAAGGCATGTTAACTCTGACGAGTCCGGTAACTTCTTTCCAGAGCCCTGGCATCACAAAATGGATGCTGCTGCCACAGACACGAGTCTGGCCTCCTGCTGCTGGACGAAACTCCGGCAGGGGAGGCCTGGACAATAGGTTTCCTGTCCCAGGGAGGTGTGACCACCTCCCCAGACAGGACAATGTGTATTGGGGCTGGGCGGGAGCACTTTCGGGTGCTTTGAAGTCCTGCACTGGGGGCACATTTGGTGTCCCTGTGCATACCCCAGTTCAAACCGGATCAGGGGCTTGCAGCCCCTGCTCTGGCGCGAACTGGACAAAGGGAAAGGGGTGTAGCCACCCCTCTGCCCTGACCCACCCATAGGTGGGGCCACAGAGTAGTCCATCCCCTATTTTTAGAATAAAGGTAGGAACCCAGTCCTTAGGACTTTAGATTATACCTGGACGAAACTCTGACACGGAATCCTGGACCTTCGACGCTCTACGACAAGATTAGAGGACTGAAGAATCTCCCTTGGGGTCAAGGAGTGACTCCCCTGCTTGGCAGGCACCAAAGAAGCATCTGTCCGGTTCGCATTACTGAAGCTCCGTCGGACGCCGAAGTCATCGCATCACCAGAGGTGGATTCTCAGACTTCCCGAGGCTACCCTGAGTCCCCAGCAAAGCTGAGGCCCGTGGCTATCGTGGGTGACTTGAGACCGTGACCCCTGGACACCGAGCACACTTGCAAGTGCACCATCTTCTGGGTCTCCCAAGAAGTCGTGCTTTGGGCTCCGAGTAGCTCTAGCCTCCAGCACCACCTGCACCGAAGATCACTGGCCCCCACTCCACGAGTGTCCTGTAAGCCAGCTCCACGTGCGGCGTCACGAGGCTCCTTCGCGGTCGCTAGCCCGTTGGCTAGTAGCCCTTACCGAAGGCCAATCTTTTCTTTACTTGGCAGTCTGGTTGCTCCAGGCCTGCCCTCACTTACCCTTGCTGGGTGAGTTCCCCAGACCTTGCTGGTCTGCATCATCGACGATCTACATCTTACTCGAGACTTGCCGTTGCCAAGGCCTGTTGGGTCCAATCTGGTCGCCGACACCTCTGCACTCGACAGACATCGAGCAACAGCCCGAATCCTGCTCCTGGTCGCCGACAACGCCTCCCGGACCTCGTGGCTGAAGAGTCAAGACGACCGTCAACGAACTTGAAGCACTCGACATCGGTGGGCATCTGTCCATCGCCCTCCTGGTCACTGGCTAGTGACCCAGACTCTGTCCCCTCTGCTTTCAGGTTCTTCAGAACTCCGATCCACTCTTGGATCCACCCGGACACTTTTCTCCTGGTCGCCAGCAGCACTTTGCAGCAGATCGCCATAAGAAACGACGACGAAACCCGACCCCGAAAGGCACCTATGCACCCGGCTTCCCTGGGTGAGGTAACACGAGTACTCCGGTGCTCCCGTGGGTAGAGACTCTTCAAAGTCCTAGATCTCAAAGGGTTTTGTCCTAGTCCTCTTTAAAGTGTCCCTTTCCTCTATTTTCCCGATCCCGACTTTCTCCATAGAAGTTAACGGCGTATCGCGGTTGTGTATTTACACTGCACGCGTCTCCCGTGGGTCCCCTGTGTCACTACCTTGGGTGGTTCCTTGTGGTCCAAGCACTTCTAGAGGCTCTAGGCCTAGTGTCTAGTTCAGTCGTGGTTCGCATACCACTTTATTGGTATATGGTTTGAGTACGCCCCTAGGGCCCAAACGTGTATTTGTGCTATTACTGTGATTTAAGATCTTATAACCTATGTACTTCGAACTCTAGCCTCATAAAGAGACTAGAGGGGTGTGTTTAGTAATAAATACATATATTTTGAATATATACCTGGTGTGGTGCTCTTTCATTTGGTCACTCAAGAGATTATAAACTGGTAAAACAAGCTGCTTTACATTCCTTCAAGACTTAGCCTGAAGGCTGCTCTCCACAGCTACCACTAGGATAGCTTTCAATAAGGTTGTCTTTAACCTACCTACCATAAGAGTCGATTTGGACTGGTGCAAGGTGCCCACTATAATTAGTGGACAGCATATGCCAGGCCAACTTCTCACATTGGTGTGCAGCGTGTGGGATTCCAGCTTGCTATTGTTTTACCAGATAATCTCAATTGAATTGATCAACTGAAAACCACTAAAGGTACCTAAGGTACATATAATTTAAGCTTAGAATATCAGTAAGTTCTACTGAACTTAGAGTTGTGTGTTAAGGGATAGCACAACCCTTTCTACAACTCAAGAGAGTTTAGTAGGCCACACTAGAGTAGGTAGTGCATACACCACACCACACTAGTAATGTCTTTAAAAGCAGGATCTAGAGATGCCCTGCAGGAAGCCATTGAGCTTCCCCCTCCAAGTATGACACACTCCCATTCTTGGAACTGAGAGCTTTGTGTAACGTGAGGAAATTAAGGACAGGCCAAAGTCCCACCACCCAACACCTCCAGGAGATGTTGGTGGCTTATGATCTTAGTAAGTCCTCAGAGACTGAAGGGGTAGGAGCAGAGGGTGGGCCAGCAGATGAGGAAGGGGCCAGGGGTACCACTACCCCCAGCCCCCCTCTGAAACTGACCAGGAGGGTGACAATGACCCTGACCTGGAAAACCCAATCCCTTCTGGGGAAGATGAAGATGAGGATCTGGAGAACCACACCTTTGTCCCCCAGGAAGGATTATGAGTGTGCTCAGAAAGTCTAGGTCTCCTTCTCAGGAGTCTAACCACTCTGGCACCTCAATAGGGAGCTCTGTTTCTTCTCACAGGAGGGAATCCTCTCATGAGAGAAGAAAGAGACTGGTCCAGTATGAGGAAACTCAACTGGAGATCAGGAAGAAGCAATTGGCTTTAGATAGAGAATCCCTAGATCTCCTTAAAGAGAGAAGAAAGTTGGGACTAGAGTCCCATGGTGGCAACCATATCCCTAGAGATAGGGAAAGGTCCTATGACCATAGGAACCTGAGCAAGATTGTCCCTCCCTACCAGAGTGGGGATGATATCCACAAATGGATAACTGCTTTAGAGAGGGCCTGTAAAGTACAGAAGGTCCCTCAGGAGCAGTGGGCAGCAATCTTGTGGCTCTCCTTTGCTGACAAAGGTAGAGACAAGCTCCTCACTGTTAGAGAGGAGGATGCTGACAATTACAAGGTCTTGAAGAGTGCTCTTATTGATGGGTTTGGCCTAACCACTGAACAGTACAGGTTGAAGTTCAGAGACACCCAAAAGCACAGACTCAAGACTGGGTAGACTATGTGGATTGTTCTGCCAAGGCTCTGGAAGGCTGGTTGATGGGCAGTAAGGTGTGTGACTTCTCAGGATTGTATAATCTGATAATGAGGGAGCAGATTCTTAATAACTGTCAAAACCAGCTGTTGCATCAGTACCTGGTTGACTCTGATCTGACCTCTCCCCAAGAATTGGGAAAGAAGGCAGACAAATGGGTCAGAACCAGGGTGAAGCAGAAGGTACAGAACCAAGGTGGGGAAACCAAGAAGCAAGATGCTAAGAACTCTGACAAGGGTGGGGAGAAGGGTAAAGATCAAAAGTCTTCATCAGGCCCCCAAAAATCTTCTTCTGGTGGGGATTCCCAGTCTACCAAGGGTAAAGGCCAAAGAAAACCATGGTGCAAGGTCTGTAAGCAAAAGACCCACTGGACCAGTGATTGCACCAAGTCCAAAGACTCCAGTCCAGCATCCACCAATGCCCCTAAGGCACCTGTTCCCCCTAGTACAGTTGGTGGAAGTGCTCCAGCAAAGGGTTTAGTAGGGTTCACCCTGGGAACTGAGTTGGGCTCTGACTTAGTCAGGGAACTGACTCAGGCTGTGTTAGTCTGTGATGGAGGCATGGATGTGACCTCCACTGTGAGTCCCAGTAATCTGGGCAAGTACAGACAACAGCCTTTAATCAATGGACGAGAGGCTTTGGCATTTAGGGACACAGGGGCAAGTGTCACAATGGTGACACAAGACCTTGTGCTACCTGGGCAAGTTATACTTGGTGAGATGTACCAAGTGACCAATGCTAGCAATGTCAGAACAGACCATACTCTGGCAGTTGTTAACTTCTCCTGGGGAGGGGTAACTGGCCTTAAGAAGGTTGTGGTAAGTGCAAACCTACCAGTCGAATGCTTGCTTGGCAATGACTTAGAGACTTCTGCTTGGGCAGAAGTGGAGCTCAGGACCCATGCAGAAATGCTGGGGATCCCTGCAGATGTGTTTGCTGTGACCAGGTCACAAGCTAAACTGTCTAAAACTGAACAGGCCTTGGATTCTGGAAGAATGGACCAAGTGCCTTCCAAGAGGAGGAGTAGTAGGGTTAAGGCAGTGCCTTCCCCTTGGCTCAGGAGGAAGATCAGTCCCTTGAGGGGGATGATCTCAGCCCTGAAGAAGGAACTGTCCCAGAGGAACTTGAACCTGACCAGGTTGAGTTCTTGGGGACAGGGGGACCTTCTAGGGCAGATCTGAGCCAGGAGCAGCAGAGCTGCCCCTCCTTGAACCCCTCAGACAGCAAGCTGCTGCTGAGGCTGCTGGGAAAGCTAGTGGTCCCCATACAGTGTATTGGGATGATGGACTCCTGTACTCAGAGAGTAGAGACCCCAAGCCTGGTGCTACCAGGAGGTTGGTAATACCTTTGAAGTTCAGGGGCTTCCTATTGACCCTAGCCCATGATATTCCCTTAGCAGGACACCTGGGCCAGAACAAGACTTGGGACAGAATTGTCCCTCACTTTCACTGGCCCCACATGTCTGAAGACAGTAAGGAGTTTTGTCGCTCCTGTGTAACCTGCCAAGCCAGTGGCAAAGCAGGTGGCACTACAAAGGCCCCCTGATACCACTACCTGTGGTGGGGGTGCCCTTTGAGAGGGTAGGGATTGACATTGTTGGTCCCATGGATCCCCAAACAGCATCTGGGCACAGATTTATACTGGTGGTAGTGGATCATGCCACCAGGTATCCAGAGGCTATACCCCTTAGGACCACTACAGCACCTGTGGTGGCAAGGGCCCTCCTGGGAATTTTCTCAAGAGTGGGCTTTCCTAAGGAGGTGGTATCAGACAGGGGTGCAAACTTCATGTCTGGGTACTTAAAGGCAATGTGGAAGGAGTGTGGAGTTACTTATAAGTTCACCACACCCTATCACCCACAATGCAATGGTTTAGTTGAGAGATTCAACAAAACCTTGAAGGGCATGATTAAAGGGCTCCCAGAAAAGCTTAGGCGTAGATGGGACATACTCTTGCCCTGCCTTTTATTCGCATATAGGGAGGTGCCTCAGAAGGGGGTTGGTTACAGCCCTTTTGAACTTCTGTTTGGCCACCCTGTGAGGGGTCCACTGTGCTTGGTGAAGGAAGGATGGGAGTTACCTCTCAAGCCCCCAAAGCAAGATATAGTGGACTATGTACTTGGTCTCCGCTCCAGGATGGCTGAGTACATGAAAAAGGCAACCAAAAACCTTGAGGCTAGCCAGGAACTTCAAAAGGCCTGGCATGACCAAAAGGCTGTCCTAACTGTTTACCAGCCAGGACAGAAGGTGTGGGTGTTGGAGCCAGTGGCCCCAGCAGCTCTCCAAGACAAATGGAGTGGACCCCACACTATTGTTGAGCAGAAGGGTGAGGTCACTTACTTAGTAGACCTGGGAACACCCAGGAGTCCCCACAGGGTTCTCCATGTCAACAGACTTAAGCCATATGTGGACAGGGCAGACATGGGCTTGCTCATGGCTACTGATGAAGGGCAGGAGGAAGAGAGTGACCCACTCCCTGACCTGCTCTCACAGAACCCTGACGATGGGTCAGTTGATGGTGTAGCCTTGGCAGGCAGCCTCACTACCCAGCAACAAACTGATTGCAGGCAAGTCCTCAATCAGTTTAGACATATGTTTTCTCTGACACCCAGTCAGACCACCTGGTGCACTCATGAAGTGGACACTGGGGACAGTCTGCCTATTAAAAACAAGATTTATAGGCAACCTGACCATGTCAGGGACTGTATCAGGACTGAAGTCCAGAAGATGTTGGAATTGGGAGTGATTGAGCCCTCAGATAGCCCTTGGGCTAGTCCAGTAGTCCTAGTACCTAAACCTCACACCAGTGGTGGGAAAAGAGAGATGAGGTTTTGTGTAGACTACAGGGGCCTCAATGCAGTCACTAGGACTGATGCCCATCCAATACCCAGGGCAGATGAGCTCATAGATACTTTGGCCTCTGCCAAATATCTCAGCACATTTGACCTAACAGCTGGCTACTGGCAGATCAGACTAGCTGATGCTGCAAAGCCCAAAACAGCATTTTCAACCCCTAGTGGGCATTATCAATTTGTGGTGATGCCCTTTGGTCTGAAAAATGCACCTGCCACTTTCCAGAGGTTGGTGAACACAGTTCTCACAGGACTGGAGGCCTATAGTGCAGCTTATCTAGATGATATTGCTGTCTTTAGCTCCACCTGGGAGGATCACCTGGTCCACCTCAGGAATGTTTTACAGGCCCTGCAAAGGCAGGCCTGACTATCAAGGCCACTAAGTGCCAGATAGGGCAGAGTCAGGTTGTGTACCTGGGCCACCTTGTGGGTGGAGGCCAGGTTCAACCTTTGCAGAGCAAGATCCAGACCATCATGGACTGGACTGCTCCCACTACCCAGACTCAGGTGAGAGCCTTCTTAGGCCTGACTGGGTACTATAGGAGATTTGTCAAGGGGTATGGATCAATAGTGACACCCTTGAATGACTTAACTTCTAAGAAAATGCCCAAAAGGTTCAGTGGACAGTTAGCTGTCAAAAGGCATTTGATGACCTCAAGCAGGCCATGTGCACTGCTCCAATTCTGCAGAGTCCTGATTACTCCAAGAAGTTCATTGTTCAAACAGATGCATCTGAATTGGGGGTAGGGGCTGTACTGTCACAATTGAATGAAGAAGGTCAGGATCAGCCAGTAGCTTTTATTAGCAGAAGGCTGACC